>LOEQ01006979.1:13176-24052 GCA_001685075.1 Bramus lutescens | reverse complement strand
TTTCTTTATTCATTAACCAATACAAGCAACACACAGAGGGGACTCCCACATCACGGCTCTAGTTTTCTCGGTTATACTTTTCACTGTGATGACAAATGCATTAGAAAAACAAGGGAGGAAAGAGATATTAATGTGCAGACTTCCTGAGGTTTCACCCCATCAATGTAGGAAGCTATATGTGTGTGTGTGTGGTGGAGCAGAGTGTCTTTGTTTATTATGGCCAGGGAGCAGAGATAGAGATAATCAGTGGGCTTTCTCTCTCTCTGCTGTCATTCCATTGGGACCCCCAGCTTATGGAATAGCTTTGTGCACATTCAGTCCAGGCTTTCCTGTTCAATACTCTCTGGAAGCACCCTCAACAGGCTGACCGAGGGCTTCATTTTACTATTCTGCATATTTCTCAACTCAATCAAGTTGACAGTCAGCATTAACAAGTAGATTTGTGTGTTACATGGTCTTCCAAGAAAAGTTTTACGTGAAGGATGGGAGAAAAGAGAAGATATTTACTCTGAACATGAAATATTTGTGGTTCTGCAGATGATTCTGCTTGAGTCACAGGAGCTGCCTTGAAACACAGAATTGTTAGGAGATGGGCTTGTTTTCTTTGACTATACACTTTAGATATGGAACCAGTTGTTACATTCCATAAGGTAACAAATGGCAGTGTTGCACAAGGAAAGGTGTTCAGGTTATTCAGAGTTGGAATAGGTGGGCTTAGAAGGTAATGAGCCTTCTGACATTGGAGGAAACCACATAGATGGCTGGGCTGCATGACTCATTAGCAAGGATCTATTATTGGGGATTCATGATCAACCTAAGTAATTTTTAATGTCAACCCCTTTCTAATTTTGGGTCTAAGATTTTTATGAAGTGACAATCTGTATAAAGGAGTTTCTGAGCACAAAATGAACATTTAATTGTGTCACCCACTCAACCTGCACAAAAATTGTCATGGAGATTCTTTTGTCAGTTAAATTACATGGAAACCTTTAAGGATTTTTTTGAGCTGCATATAACTTAGCCTTAACCATTGCTGTTACCTTGTGTATGATTTGCCAAGTTGGCTTCTACTAAACATTATTTCAGAACCAGAAAAATGTTTTGTGCTGAAATAGATTTGGGGCATGCTGACAATGAAATTTGCCACCAAGACCTCCAATCCACATTAGAATGCTAACAGCTCAGAAGTCTGCCGTGGATAAGTTTGTTTGCCCCTTTGAATGTCCCACATGTATGAACACAGAATACTTAAAATATTTTCCACAGCTTTCAAAACAGAGGAACAGTTTCCCAATTTGTTATTTTTTTATTGTCTTCTGTCACCCTTAATTGCTTTGGCATCTCTTTTTCTGACTCCCCTGTGTTAGTTTTCATTCTTCTAAATTCATCCCTAAATCAAGAGTGGGGAATTGATGAGAGAGTCAATTAGACTACAGAATTACAGAAATTGTTTGACACAACATGAACCATCACCTTAACCTCAGAAAAATAGGAAGCTACATGGGAGGACAAGAAACAGAAATTGAAGAGAACAAAAGAGCTCATCCCCTTTTTTGATGCTTTTCTGTAGAGTTTGTTTTTCTGTGTTTGGGAGAGTTAGTGACAGGTTCAAAGAAATAAAGGTAATAATTTATAATTGTAGTGTATTTTGAGTCATTTAGAGATATTCTATCTCCTACATATAAGACTGTCTGTATTTGTCCTTGAATCATTCATATGAACCATGAATATGTATCTAAAGATACCTGCAGTCGTAGGCAGCTATTACTTATTGAGAATAATAATAGCCAGAGGGTATAGCTTAATGATTCAAGAATAAGCTTTATATAAAGAATCTATGTAGTTTCCCTAGAAACCAAGAATCAGTTCTCATCAGGGTCAACTTAGCCCTTTCTATAATAGATAAATTGAATAACATGCTGTTTAATTTGTATGTGTATATATTATTGAATGAAACTATGAAGAGTATTTGGTCTGCATATTAAACATATCACCATGACTTTGATAAGCCATGAACATTATATTGTTATTACAGTGTTATTTGTCATCAGTTTATTTGACCTTGGGTAGTTATGAATGTCCATGAAACTTGAACATTCTGGTGTTACATAATATTGTTTTTAATTGGAAAACAAAAATTTGCTAATGTGTAATATCTTTCTGGCCAGGCTTTCTTTTATTTTTTGGTGGCTTGAATTAGAGAAAAGAAAATGTTTGGAAAGCTGATAATATATACAATTTCAATATTGCCTCTGTTGTGTGGCAGTTTTCTAGATCTTACTTAGAAAGATAAAACCGTGTTTTTTTTTAAACACTTGCCATTTCTTCCAACTTTATAAATTGCTCAAGATCTAAAGCTTATTTTAGAAAATTTGGAAATATAGACATGTATAAAGAAGAAAATAAAAGTTATTAGTTTAACTACATGAGTTGCTGTGGCAAAAGCTCTTTTGAAATTTGTTGCAAATGCATCTTGTACAGAATAAACCGATCCCATTTTTTTAAAAAAGAAAAACCCAGCACTGATGCTCCATTCAGAGCTATCTGGTATTAACCACTTGTTAGCATTTCTTTAGCTGCTGCTAATATCTATATCTTTTATTACCAAGTACCAAAAATTTAGTTTCTGGGATTTCCCTGTTTTCAGTGTTCTAAATTTTTTTCTTGAAATATTTTTATGTTTCTCTTTATTATAGTGTCTAAGAATAGAATTGTTAAGACAAAGGATGTGAAATATTTAAATATTAAAAACATTTCTTTGGTATTTCCAATTTATCTTCTCAAAAAGTAGTTCACTGCTCAATGCTGTAACAAAATACCACAGACTTTCTGAGGTAGGCAACACTTCTTTTTTGTTTTCTTGTTCTGGAGACTTGAACCCAAGATTAAGGTACCAACAAGGGTAATCTGTTGGATAGATGGCCACCATTTTCACATGATGAGGTGATGTGAGGGTTAGTACCCTTCCCTTTTTGGACTTTCTTAACTTTAATTATTGCCATGAATCACCCCTCTCTAAATATAGTCAGAAGATGACATTGAACATCTTAGATTACCAAAATATCAGAGTCAGGGCTTTAATAGATGAATTTTGTGGAGAAAGTTTAGTTTATAACAAATAATATTGCCATTAAACATCAGTGAATGAGAGTTCATATTTACAGCTTACTGTAACTAAGTATACATACTACACCTGAATAAGCACAAGGCAGGGACACATGGACACTATGAACATGGTAGAAAATGGCATTGTTTTACTTCCCATTTCTTTGAGTCTTTCTTTCAGAGAACAAATTGTTTTTGCATATGTATGTGCATGCATATATGTTGTGGAAGACAGGTTGGGCTAGTGCTTTACCACTGAACTATATATTTGGGTTTTGAAACTTAAAAAAAACAAACAAACAGAAAAACAAAAACCAATTCTTATACTAGGGATGGAGAAATGAAGCAGTGGATAAGAGCACTAGCTGTTCTTCCAGGGCAGCTGGATTCTCAGAACCCAAATGGTGGTTCATAACTGTCTATAAATCCAGTTCCAAGGAATTTGATTATCTTTTCTGACTTCTGTAGGTACCAGGCACACATGTGGTGCACAAACATGCATGTGGGAAAATACTCATAGATATAAAATAAAAATAAGCCCTTAAATATTCTTTAAAAGTTTGCTAAGTTTTCTATTCTTATACTTTTCTTATACCTTATCATTTTTATTTTTCTTGAGTTTGATTTTAATTGCCAGAAATATATATATATANGTTTTGTTAGGCATTACTTCTTTTTTGGCATTACTTCTTACACAGAAAAGGAATAATTTATTTAAGCATTATTTATCCTTTGATATTAATCCATTATTTACCTTTAAATACAGCAAAGCATAAAGGGTTAATAATAGATGAGTTTCTATATTAATGAATCATATGTTTAATGCTTACCATACAGTCATATAATCTGTTTATAGTCTGAATGCATTGATTTCTTGGCAGTAAAATATGATAGTGGCAAGGTTAATGCAAAAATCTTTTCAGATAACGTTTACTCTGAATTAGTAAGTACAGCTCTGATTCCAAGAACTTGAATCCCATAAGATATGTAGTGAGAGACATCTGTTGGCAAAGAAGCTTTGGGAACAGCTGTGTATTACATGCCTGCCTAGTGGTTCATGGTGAGCATCAGGAGTTGGAAGGTTCCAGAAAGCTTTGTAATAAAGAAATCTGTTTTAGCAAACCACAACGAACCAAAATGCAGAGTTGTGGAGCCTAGTCCCAGTGGATACATCTACAAAATACTCTTACACCTAAGTCTCATGGACCATTGGAAAAGAGGGAGCAGCAAGATTGTAAGAGCCAGAGGATCAGGGAGTTTGCTGTGAGACTCTGTCTCCTAGGAATGCCAGAAGCTACAACCATAAATTTCCACTAGCACGATTATCCAAACATGAGCTGAACAAAGAAAACGACAACAGACATGACCAAGTGGACAGGGAAAAGCCCACACAAGGCCTCAACCCTACACAAAGAACTATAGGCAACCAAGAAAAGCTGAGAATGGGAGAGGTGCACAATTGGCTGTCAAGTACCAAAGGTCAGCCTTGCAAACGCAGATCAAGTTATAATGTAATTTCATATACATATATGCATGTAATAACAATGAAAAAGAGGCCACGAATTTCAAAGAGGACTAGGAGGAGCGTATAGAAGGGTTTAGAGGAAGGAAAAGGGAGGGGAAATGATGTGTTTGTGTTATAATCTCAGAAGGAAAAAGAGAAACGGAAACTGTTTTAACTTTTACAAACTCCACGTTTCCAAAACCTATTTTAGCCATAGAACATTCATTTATTCTTTCTTGTTTATGTGATTTATATTAACATCTATTCTGATATATTTATAGAGTAACATAAAGTTATAAAGAAATGTACAAGGAGATGAAATTCACCCTTCACACAGTTTCCCCCATTGGTAACAACTTGAGTAGCTATAGTATAACATTGCAATCTGAAAATTCATGTCAGTATAATCCACAGAACTTGTTGTATTATCATTTGTACAGACCTTTTGTGTGTGTGTGTGTGTGTGTGTGTGTGACGTAGTGTTACCATTTGCAGATTTGTGCAACCATCATTTCCACAAGGGTCACTTGTACTCTCTCTAGCCACACCCATTCTTCTATTCTCCTCAGCATCTGGCAACCATTGATCTGTTCTCCATCTCTCTAATTCTGTCCTTATATAGTCAGACAGGGTGTCATATGCCTGTTCTCCTAGAAACTGAGAGAGTGTGACATAAAAATTGCTGTACATTTAAAGCCTGTTTGGATACATAGTGAGTTTCAGTCTAGCATCCTGCTTCAAAAACATGTTATAGAAGTGGAAACACATTAGACATAACCTTTGTGATTGGGTTTTTCACTCAGAATAATTCTCTGCACTCCATGGTGTTTTGTATATCAATAGTTCCTTCCCTTTTATTGTTGAGTAATGTTCCATGGTATAATGGAGCAGCTTGTTTAACCCATCACTCATTGAATGACACTTAGCCCCTCCTCCTCCTAATACATTATACAAATGGTATTCTAAAAAATACTGTTTTGGTAGGGGGAGGGAGAAAAAAATACGAACTTTGGAAATTCTCTTCTACAGAAATGATGCAGTTAAAGAAGTATCTTAAAGGATTGAATAAGTTTTAGAAATTAAGTTCTTCCTTGTTTCATTTAGGAATTTCAGAGACGCTGTAACACTTTGATTTCATTGATTGAAAAAGAAAATATGGAAATTGAGGAAAGAGAGAGAGCAGAAAAGAAGAAACGGGCCACTAAAACTCCAATGGTAAAATTTTCAGCATTTTCCTAACTTTTAGGTAGATTTCACTTTTTTACACCTTTACAAATGTTTATACAATGTTTAATGCCATCATGATGTCTGTTACCAAGCTGGGTTTTATGAAATGCTAATTGGCTTTAGACAGAAGAAGAATCACACCACAAATATACTCCCTTTTTGTTTGAAGAACATGTGGTTAGGAACTCCCTTGTTACAAGACTCAGTATTTAAGAAATCCTTCACAAATCTAAGCAGAAGCATAATGCGAATGAGATTCTATGAATTGAGACTAGGTTGCCATGGGAGTAGGGGAAGTTTAGAGTTGAGATGGGATGGTGTGGAGATTGAAACCTGGAGTTCTGAGTCAATCAAATAAGTCGTTTGATCTTTGTGGAAATGTGTGTGCAAAGGAGAACCCTGAGCAGACAAGAAAGCTCTTTTTTTTGACAAGAAGTGCTGGCTAAAGATGTGATTTTAATCCTGTCTGGTTGCTGTGTATATCTATGATTCAAAATGTTCTTTAGAAGATCATCCTGTTTGAGTGTGTTAAGTAGACCACCATATTTTATTAAATCTAAGATGCTTTCTGTGGTGAGACACAACAATTTTTTGTGCCACTGAGAGATTTGACGCCAAGTATCATCTCTTATCAGATGTAAGATACATCCTGATGTCAGAGATGCTCAAAGGGGAAAGAAATGTGCACCATAGAAGATATGAAATATGTTGCGTTAACATCTATCTTAAATAAAAAAATCCCCAGAAAGTTCAATATTAAGTAGTTCTTTAAGATAAGAGTACATTTATAAGCCATGTGTAAGTAGATACTTGATGACTATTTTTGATGGATATTTTATGTCTTTTCATAAAAAGAAACACCTTTAAAGTTATTTTACATTGGGTTATATAGTTTGTTGGGCTATATAGAACATTAACTGTGAGTGTAACACTGAAGTGAATATTCATCATAAAAGATTTTTTAACGCATTTACATCCTAGATTTAACATTGTTGGGCCATTTAAAAGTGTGCATATTGGAGCAGAACATTAAATCTGTTTCCATTTTAGTCACAGAAAAGAAAAGCAGAGTCAGCTACTGAGAGCTCTGGAAAGAAGGATGGCAAGAAGGTGAAATCCTAAAGCCTAGAAATAAAGTTTTAAATGGGAAAGTGTTATTTTCTTGTTTCCATCTTCAAATGCTAATTGCCAGTTCCAGTGTATTCACGGTACTCTAAGGAAAAAAAACTCTTTGGTTTTGATTTCTTGCATATTTTATATATTTCCCAATACTTTCTCCCTAAAATGTGTAGCTTTCTATTTGATGCATTCTAGTATTTTGTGTACTGTATTTTGTGCATTTCATGTCTTCATCAAATCCCTCTCAGTCCTTGGTTTTTGGATGCTTGTGCTGAGGTTTTAGCTTTTCTATGTTTTCTATGCTGCTGCTTTGAAAGAGAACCTAGATTCTATAGCTGTATTATTATTGTTTCAGACTTTAAATTTATATGGCTGTGGAAAAATGAATTAAAATGATTTGAGGAGAAAGACTTTTTTACTTCTTTGTTGCTTTCTTTTCTATTGAATCTGGGCTTGTATGTGTTACTGCACACTGTGATTAGCATAATAATTGTGTCTTTGAGGTCATCTAAATATTTTTTCCTAAAGAAATAAAGGGTGAGAAAGAAAAATATTAAAAAAGTCTAATATTTGATACTGTGCTTGCTGTCAGTATGCGTTACACTTAAATTATTCTCTAAATATTCAAGTGGGAAAATATAATAAAGAAATGTCTATAAGAAATGTAATTATTTCCTGTTTTTTTGTGCAATAGAAAGCAATTGTATTTACTGAATTGTACTACTCACTACTATGTATTTTGGTTGAAAGCTTAAACTTTGCCTGCTGATTTGTGCATGATCTTCTGTTCCATGGAGCCAACACAGAGGACTCTAGGTGTACCATTTAGATTCAGTAACAACTAAATTAGAAGATGATGAAATGAGGGTTGAGCATTGCAGAAGGGCAGCTGTTTTCATGAGGAATGCAGTTATGCTCAGGTAGCAACCTCAGAGTGTCAGGGGTTTTGAAAACCAACAATTTGTTTCTTTCTCACACTACAAATCCCATCCAGGTCGGAAAAATAGGGTGGGAGGTGATAGTCTCCACAGAGTCACTCAAGAGTCTACACTGACTGAAGTTCTGCTGTTTTATAGTTTAACTGCCCAGGGCCTGCAGTATCTGTCACTGTAGTAGAAGGATAAGAGAATGAAGCATTTCATACAGTCTCTTTACTGCTTCAGCCCAGAAGTGACACATCATACCTATTTAAATTACACTGTCCCCCAACTAGCCACAGGGCCCTGTGTATTTCCAAGAGAATAAGCGAATGTAAAGGAGCAAATAGAATATCCTACATTACTGCCTTCACTAACTTGTGCAATGACCCCCAAATTGCAACCCAGAGCAATTAAACTTCATTTCAGATTTTGGGATTTTCCACTCAAATGAGTTGAAAAGCTCCCATTAGTCACCGGACCTTGAGAAAACAATACCCAGAAGAAATTTACTGATGCCCTCAAGTTCTTTGCACTAGAGAAACCCTTGTTTTGTTCTGGGAGGGTGAAGATGAAGGGCAGGAGCATGCACAATTGGACATATAAGTCTTTACTTCTTATCCTTTCTCTGTTAACCACAAGTGGCTAATGGCTGAGTTGTATGTGTCTGCCCCAAGGGAGAGAATTTACAGGTAAGTTCTTCAAGCTTTTTCACAAGGCTATTTCCTCGATCCATAGCATGACTCTTAAGGGTCTTTCTTAGACCAAAGAATTGTGCCAACAGTTCTCGAAGACTGTCAATGAAGTCTTGAGATGTAATTCTTAGAAACTTGTGGAATGGTTTATGTAAGATCTGAAAACACATACAGAGCAGATGTTGGAACATGTCTTTTGTATGTAAAGATTGGTGATGGCATTCCTGAATTTAGTCTTCTAAGAAGACTGCCTATGCAGTGATCATGCCATGTTGAGGGGTACGAAATGCCCTAAGTCTGACTGTGAGACCCTTTTTGGTTGTCCAGTTTTTACAGAGAAATTTAACTGGCGTAGAAGATGTCAAAATTCCAGGAAAGAAATAACATTTCAAACAAGAGATCTAGAATTATGATATCGTATTGCTAGAGCTGGCTGCCATGTTGCAGAGAGAGAAAAGGATAGACAGTTTCTCACAGCAGCTGCTTGGAGGCCAGAGGAAGAAGAACAGAAGGCCGCATATTTGTATGGGATTCTGTAAGCATATAAAGACTCCACACTTTGTTTTCTAGCACCATCATTCTAATTGATGGCACTGAAACACGACCCAACTTGACTCTTTGTTCGGAAAGTATGCAACAGGGAAAGGGGTAAATAAATGGGGACTCTGAGAAGTCTCCTTCACTCGACCTGTGTTTAGTCTGTATGGAAGATACGAGGTGATTAGGTCTGCCAATAAGAGTAAGGATTCTATAGAATCCCTTATAAAGTAGCCCTCTTAATCGTGGGCCTTAATTTCCTTAGACTCAAATGACGGTGCTATGCTATCACCCTATGCTCCGCACTATTCGTATCTCCTCAGTGCACAGTCTGATTACATAATTTATCAAAGAAAAACATCCACAAAAATTTATTCTTTGAGACTCTCCATGGAAGGAAATTTACTGAATATTCTACTCAGTATTGCTATGATATATGTTTTGGTTTGAAAAGCCTCTATTCAGCTGGAGAAATTACCCACTATCACCAAAATAAAATGCCATTTTCCCCAAATTTCATTGAAGGTTTGTATTTGTGGCCTCATTGTTCCTTCTCTTAGTAGTAATTATGATTCCCTGCCTCGTGTCCGGGCCTGTGATTGACACTTAAATCCACATGACTTTCTCTCCAGGTGGTTTTATCTGCTCCAGAAACCCTCGAACTGCCACCAGATTTCTATTTCCTTATAGCCCTTATCACTTTGCAACTCCTCAGTGTTTGTTTTCTCAGGTCCACTTTTTCTTTTACTTGTTCATATTCCCCCTTCTTTTTTATTGGATTTATTTATGTAGCTCAAGCTTTCCTCCGACTTATGTCCCTACTCTTCCAGTATTCCCCATGCTAGGATTATTCACCACGTGTGCCACAACAGCTGGCCCTGGAATCGGTTCTTCCACACATTTGCTTGTATTAGAATTGGTGTCTTAGGCTCTGCTTCTGAGAAGATTCACAGCAAGACTTCTGACATGCATAGCTCTTCTTTGGCCTGAGCAAATTCATGCAAGGGTGGAAGATGTTTAAGGGTAAGGAAAGTAATGCCCAGACACCAAATCAAAGATCTGTTCTTAGAAGCACCGTACTCCGAGAAAAGTTAGTAGGTGGTATGACTATATTGGGACTGGTACAACCTATTGGTGCTAATTTCTCTTCATTGACAAAAATTTCTCATTTTACCAAATAGATATAATATTGGAACTTAGTAGGCACAGTGTACAATATACCCAACGATTTGGTAAGGCCAAATCTGGTGTCCAGGCCAGTGGTTCATTAAGATAACTGGACCAGGTCTTGGTCTTTCTTATTGTGGTATGGTTTATACACAGTACAAAATTCTTTTGACACCTGACTTTTTTCATCTATTGGTCTGTTGGATCGATCATTTGCTTTGCTGTTGGAAAAATTATTTAGGCTATTATAGTCAGATCCAGCCTAAAATTTAAAATCAGTTTCAAGCCTTTCTTTCCATATTTCCTTCAAGACCTGCCCTTTGAAACTTTATTTTTCCTGTCAATAGCTCTTAGAATTCAATAATATGCTAGACTAGTAAATAATGTAGCCTGATTTTGAGGGTCTCTGTACATCTACAGTATGCTGATAACAAGCAATAGTCATCCAACTGTTTAACTCACTTCATAAATACAGTTTTGAATTAATATATCTTCTGAGTATTGAAGACAAAGTCAGAGACAGAACAAGGTCTTTTCATAAGGTTCTTCTTTTTTATTTTTTTATTTTATTTTTTTATACTTTTTTATTAAAAATTTCCACCTCC
>LOEQ01006978.1:19537-49265 GCA_001685075.1 Bramus lutescens | reverse complement strand
TCTCTCTCTCTCTCTCTCTCTTCCTCCCCCACCCCGTGTATGTGCAAGCGAGTGAGAGAGGGAGAGGAGAGAGAGAGAGCGCGCATTCAGCTATAAATGTGCACAAGTGTGCATGGGGAGGTCAGAAGACAACCTCAAATGTTTTTCCCTGGAAGCCATATCTTACTTTNGATGGCTTCTCTCACTGTCTCGGAGCTGGCTAAGGAGACTAGACTGACTGACCATTGAGCTCCAGGGATCTACCTGTCTACCTAGTCAGCTCTGGGACTCCAGGTGTGGCCTATCATGCTTAGCATTTGCCTGGGTTCTGGGGATGGACCGTGGTCCTCAGGCTTGCAAGGCAAGCCCTCTGTTGACTTCGTTGTCTCTCCAGGGTGGTTTTAATATGCACATCGCTTAGCTAAGTCTGACCTGCAGTCAGAGGCACAAGCCATATGGTTTCCCTGACCCATAAAAGTCACCCAGTGAGGAAGTGATTTATTGCTGGAGATCACTGTCCACACAGGCGTATCCTGGATGGCTTGTCTCATTGTTTCCTTAATAAGGGAAAGCAGGGCTGGGCGCAGGTACAGGAGAGGAGCAAAGATCTTACACTTACTTCTTCTCGCAGACTGCTTGTTTGGAAGGAGGAAGAAGATGGGGAAGGCTTTTCAGTTCTCAGGGGGGTTTTCCTGCCCTACAGCTCAGCAAAGTTGGGAGGGAGGGAGAGCTGGGAACTTGAAGAAAAGCTCATGAACTTCAAGTGCCTAACTTGGGATTTGCACGACTGTTTAAAAAGAGATCTTTTCATAAATGGCAAACCATCCTAGAGTCTAGGGAAAGGGGGCCAGGTATGTCTTCATGAGGGGGGGCGATATGAAAGAGAGGACTGTCCCGAGAACCGTCAGAACAATAACAGCTGACAATGCTTTCAACAGGAACTGGAATCCCAATAGGGATTCCTTCGCAGAGTAGCTGCCTGGTGTAGCATTGAGCATCACACAAAGGCTGCAAAGCTTAGCTGGGAAGTCCCTGCAGCCAGCCAGCCTTGCAAGTTTGCTGGGCAGCAGAATATCTTTCCTTTCTTCTCTATAGCCCCAGGCTCCCCAGCAACAGTTATTGCAGCAGATTGCCAGCAGGGTTGCTTACCTCTTCTGTATTATCTGAAGATATTATCTGGGAGGACTTGCAATCAGAACAGTGCCCCAATGTCTTGTCTGATCTGCTTCTGTTTTGAGTATAAAAACATGTGTATGGTACTAAGAACACTTGGGACTTCAAGTCTTCAAGCTCTGTGAAAACAGATATCCGAACATTTGGAAGCCTCCTTCAAAGGGTCCTGGATTAGCTCTGGGTAACTGTGATCTGTAGGGGCTTCTCAGACTAGGTAGGAGTGTAAGAAGCTAAGCCAGAGTTTGGCGATGTAGCTCAATTTGCAGAGATTTTGCCTAGCATGCACAAAGAAGGGTTCCATCTCCTGTGCTGCATACACTGATGGGATGGTACACCCCTGAAATCTCAGGCACTGGGAGATGGAGACAGGAGAATCAGAAGTCCACACTCATCCTTAGTTACATAGCCAGCCTGGGCAACATAAGACCCAATTTAAAAAAAAAATAACTTAGAAAAAGCAAGCAAGCAAGCAACTAGGCCTGCCCTAAAATGTATTGAGACAATGCCCAAAGCATGTATTACATCTGGCCTTCAGAACCCATCTGCCTGTACTCCTAGGTGGAGTCATCACAGCCCTTGACCTTTGACCATTCTGCTGCCAGGTAATTAAAGGATCAGGTACCTCCTGAAAGAGTTTGGGTTCTAGAAGATGATCTTTGGCCACATCCTAACATGGCACTCATTCATCCCTCAAGGGTAGTCTAAGGAAGGAAGGGGTTACATAGTAGGATTCAGAAATGAGGAGTATTGGCTCTCCTAGTGCCCTCTGTATGCTGTGAATATGTTTTATTGCCACTGGTTATTAAAGAAGCTACTTTGGCCTATGGTAGGACAGAATATAGCTAGGTGGGAAATCCAAACAAAGATACAGGGAAAAGGAAGGCAGAGTCTGAGAGGGGCCAGCAGCTGCTGGAGAAGCAAGATGTGAGGTAACAAGCCACAAGCCTAGCAGTAAAATATAGAATAATAGAAATGGGTTAATTTAAGTTGTAAGACCTAGTTAATAATAAGCCTGAACTAATAGGTCAAATAATTATAATTAATATTAAGCCTCAGAGTGGTTATTTGGGAACTGGTGGGCAGTAGAGAAAACGCCAATTACACGACTGTCCACTAGGTTTTCATGTAAGGAACAGAGCATGCACAAGAAAATTGGGGTTTAAGGTGTAACTACCTCACTATTATTTGTGGGGGCCTGTCTTCAATTCTAGCACAGCACAAACTGGGCATGGGGGCACATGTCAGCAGCCCCAGTACTCAGAATACAGAAGTGGGAGGACGAGAGGGTCAAAGTCATCCTGAGCTGTAGGAAAAGCTTTAAGAATGAGAAAAAAAAAAAAGGGAAAGAAAAGGGGGGCTTAGCAGTTGGCTCAGTGGGTAAAAGTTCTTGCAATGTAAGAGTGAGAATCAGAGTTGGGATTCTAGAAACCACATGGCAGTATGCATTTGGATTCTAGCACTCCTTCGGTGAGAGGACAGGCGAAGACAGAAGGATCCCCACCAAGTCCTGGGATAGCTATTCTGGATATGCAGTGGCCAATAGCCAGAGACCTTGCCTCAAGCAAGGTGACAGACAAGGACTGATACCTGAGGCTGTCCTCTGATCTCCCTACAAACACATGCATATACATTCTACATATATACAGAGAGGGTGTAGCTATATCTATCTGAAAGAAAGGAAAGAAAACCCCATGATTGGAGAAAACAGGTACAATGCAATCGTCTGTAAGTGTCAGGAAGCTGGGATCTGGGTCTCTGGCTTACTTCATTTTCAGGAGTTATGGCTTGAATTAGAATGGCCCCATAGTCTCATAGATTTCAACACTTGGTCCTCAGTTAGTGAAGATGCTTGGGAAGGATTAAGGGCTGTGATCTTGCTGGAAGATGTGTGTCACTGGGAGTGGGCTCTGAGGTTTTGAAAGTCCAAGCCAGGCCCAATTTCCCTCTCTCTGCCTGCTGCCTGCAGATCTAGATGTAAATCTCTCAGCTTCTGCTCCAGAGCCATGCCTGCTTCTAGCCACGATGATCATGAATTAACCCTCTAAAACCTTGAGCTAGCCCACAAATAAATGCTTCCTTTTAGAAGTTGCCTTGGCCATGGTATCTTTTCATAGCAACAGAACAGTAACTAAGGCAGGAGTGCTTTTGTCTGTCCTAATACACCATCTCTGTTTCTACTGTTAATCAGTCATGTGTCTCTGATTTGATCCTTTGTTCTGTGACATAGGAAGCTGGAAGTCTCATCAGATGTCCTCTGGACTCTGATTCATGCCTATAAAAGAGGCCTGTCACCTTTCCAATGAAATTATTTCATTCTATGAAAATACCAGGGTTTATGGAGTCAGGTGACCTGGGTTTAAATCCTAGCTAATTTACTACTTAGCTGTGTGAGCTCTGTCGCTTTCTTCGTGTCCTTTCCCAGTCTTGCTTTTTACTTCTGCAGAACAGGATTGTCTAAATTATTATGTTGCAGTTTATGCCTTCTTAGTATAGTTTGCCAAATGCACCATCATTTCTTGGTTCCCAACCCCAATATCAATTTAGTGTTATTTGTTTTTTATCCATGACTTGTCTTTTGGTTTCTGCATGTACAAAAATATTTCTTTCTTTCTTGATGGATGTAGTCCAAGCTGGCCTTGAGCCCAACTATGTAGCCAAGGATGACCTTGAACTTCTGAACTTGTCTGGAAGACCAGGAAGGTATTTTATAAGGAAAACATTGATCAGGGCTACTTGCTGAGGGTCCTCTTGAGACTTTTGTTCCTTCAAGTGGTCGTTTCTTGTCTCTCCTTGTCAAGAGGGCAAAGTTGATAGGACTGAGGTCCTTCTGTTTGTAAAAGATCTTTCTATTTGCTTAACCCAACAAAGGATAATGGGCCTTCTACTCTGTCTTCTTCTTGATGCACAATTCCCATCCTACTGTGGAAACTTCCAGCTTCCCTTGCAGCTAAGACATGGCCTGGAGTTCAGCTGTAGTTGAGGACACATAAGGAAACTTTGCTGAGAATGGATTATGGGAGGACACCTTTGTTTTCTTCAAGCTGTTGCTACTGTGTTTGTGTGGAATACTGAACCTGAGATAGCAGTTTTCTACCTGTGCTAGAACAAACCTAAGGACCAGCCACCATTCAGAAGCTGCAAAATAGAAAAGGTTAGTGCCCTTGATACCTTTGAAAAAAATTACATGCTCGTGCATTCATGCTTGTGTGTGTGTATGTGTGTGTGTGTGTGTGTAAGAAAGAGGGGAAGAGTGCATATATATGTATTCCATGGTACACATGTGGAGGTCAGAGGATAGCCTCGGGTGTTATTTCTCACCTTCCACCTTGTCTGAGGCAGGGTGACTTGCAGTTGGCTGCTAAGTAGCCTTCCAGCTTCTGGAAATTCTCCTATCTCCTAAGCACTGGAATTATAGATGTGTGTTACTTTGTCAGGTTCTTGATGCCATTTTGGAGGCACTAAAGACAACCTTACACTTTTGACCTCTGTGGTCTTTTATGGGCAGTAATGCCTACTAGGCTACTTTCAATAGAATACTAGGCTGCATCCAGAGCTGGATTGCAATGGGGGCAGGGGCACTGTGCTGGGAGGCCAGCACTTCCCGCAGATAGAGAAACAAGATGTATTGTCCTAGTATATCCATTTACCTCGATGATAGCCTAAAAGCACTTTCATATTAAATGGGACATGGATATTGGCATTGAAAATAAAATCCACAAGACAAAATGGGATACTTAGGATGGCTTCCAGGCAAGGATTGGAAGGCCTCAGGACATTACAGGATGCAAGCAAATAGTATTTCTCTGTGGAACACAGACATCAGACAACTCAAATTAAATTAAGTAAGGCACGCGAAAGGACTGTGTCTGTTGGGATTATTGAACAGATATTAAACTGAGAAAGAGACAGGAAAATGGAAGGCCAGGGCTTTGGAAGTGTTAGAGAGAGAGTTATTCAAGGCTGGTAATATGGCTCAGCTAGTAAACTGCTTGCTATGTAAGCCGGAAAATTGAATCCTCAGAAACCACGGAGAGGGAGAGGGAGAGAGCAAACATCACAGAGTTGATTTGTGGCCTCCACCCCCCTCCACACACATATTCATCCATTCTGTCTGTCTGTCTGTCTCTCTCTCTCTCTCTCTCTCTCTCATCCACACACACAAATAAATGAATAAATGTTAAAAAATAAACACAACAGAGATAGGCATTCAAGTGGCCTGGCCTTGTCCCTCCTCCTCCTAACTCTCCACCCCTTATTCTCCTCATTATAGAAAGATTCTCATGGAGCCTGGGCTGGTCTTGAGTTCTCTGTACAACAAAGGATAACTCTGGCCTTCTGACCCTCCTGAGATTACAATCATGTGCCACCACGTTCTTTCCTAAAATTAAAATATAATTATGTAACTCCCCTTCCCTTTCCTTCCTCCAGTTCCTCTCATGTCCTCCCTCTCAAATTCATGAACTTTAAAAAATTGATACTGTTGGTGCTGGACAGATGGCTCAGCAGTTAGGCCACTGGCTGCCCTTGCAGAGGGCTCAGGTTTGATTCCCAGTACACACTTGGTGACTCACAACCATCTGTAACTCCAGTTCCAGGAGGTCTGGTTTCTTCTCTGAGCACCATGGACACCAAGAGCACCTACATGAAGTACATACACATATGCGGACAGAACACCCATACACACATACACATAATTTAAAAATCTGTTACAGTTACCTATATATTATAGATGTTCTGCATACACCAGCTGAGTCTGCTTTGTGTTGTTTGTAAATTCTTTATCTCAGGACTGACTGCTTAGCTTTGGGTAATAGATTAAGGGACTTGCCTTCAGAGAAAATGAATTCTCCCACTTTCAGGATCCCTTAGTTGCTTGTAGTTCTTTGTCTAGGGATGGGAGCCTATGAAAATTCCCCTTTCCATGTTAGCATGTCTATTAGTGTTGTGCTTATTTAGATCTTGCTTATACAGCCATATTGTTGAGGTATCATAGGCAAAGATTTCCTGTCATTTCTATGTAATACAACCTCACATTCCATTTCCTGGTCCTCTGGCTCTTACAGTCTTTCCACCTCATCTTCCATGATGTTCTCCGAGCCTTGGGTTTAGAGGTTGTGTTGTGGCAATATCAGCTGGGGCTGGGCAACTCATGATCAGTTCTTCTCTTGGATTTTCTGTTATGATCTGCATCTGTTGCAATGTTGTTGGTGAATTCTGGGAGCTACACTTACCTTTGGGTATAAGGATAAGTACTTAGAATGCAGTTAGGAATTACCGTGTTTTAGGAAAGTGGCGTGACAAGTTCTCTTTTAGGATCAGGCCTCACTAGCCCTGGGACTCGGCTAGGTTTCCAGTACTAGGCATGAGTTCCCCCGTTGAGTCGGCCCTAAGTTCAGCTAGAGAGCTGTTAGATATGAATACCACTATTGTACCCTTAGGGATATCTTGTCATTGTGGTTTATAGATGTCATACCTGGGACAGGACTGTTGGTTGCTTCTCTCCCTTGGCAACTCACATAACACCTTCTGTGACTATGAAAGTTAGTTCTTCAGCTTTCAGGTTAGATACAGCTCAGATCCCCCGAGTACCGTCACACTCAGTTTTATGCTAGGCAGAGGACTTGAACCCAGGGCTTTGTGCATCTAGAAAAGTGCGTTATCACCTGAGCTGCATCCCAGCCCCTGCAGTGGCTTTAGATGCAGTTTTTCGTGGCTGGTTTTTCCCAGATTTATGGGTCCTATCCTATGTCTTGCTACTTACTCTTGGTGCTCTGTTGTATTTGTGAAGAACAATGATTGCCCCCTCTTTAGACAATGAATGAGTTCTAGACCTCCATGTTTCTTGGGAGATTTAGCCTTTGTCTTAATTCAATGTGATACTGGAGTCTGCACTAGGAATGACAGCAGGAGAGTGCCAGGAGTCAGCCAAATGTTGAAACAGACTGAAAATACCTGCAGGGAAAGTATTTTAGCATTTCCGATAGAAAGGATACTATAAGCCTAGCGTGCAAGGGCTTTGCATCAAAGCCCAAATCCCAGCTTTTCTTCCCACTTCTTAGGCAAGGTCAGCACAAAGGATCCTCTGTTCCCGGTGGCATTCATGTCACCTCTTTCTCTTGTTATTCCTGATATCTTGCCAATCACACTGAGAATTTCTCGAGGAGACTGAACAAGAATAACCAAACCAGCTTTGCTTCCTCAACAGCAAAGAATAGAAAGAAAAGACCATCTTTCTGCGACAGGCTTCTCTATTCCATCTTTATTTTCTCTGGCTGCTTTAACTTGACACCCTGTCTTTGGGCAACCCCAGGAGTCCAAGCTGATGAAGAGCCGAGTTAATTTTCTCTTCCATGGCTCAACTGCACGTTAATTCTTTTCTTTGTTTTAAAGCTGGAATGTTGGAAAGGCATTGGGCTGGAGAAGAGTGCCGTGAGAGCTCTTCATGGCGGTGCTGAGGGGGTAGCTTAGCTGGTGGAGTGACTGCCTGGCTTGGACAAAGCCTGAGTTCCATTCCCAGCACAGCATGAACTGGCTACAGTGATGCAAGCCCATGTTCCCAGCACTTGAAAGGTGGAAGTAGAAGGATCAGGACTTCAAGGTCATTCACAGCAAGTTTGAGGAGGGCCTGAGCTACCTGAGACCCTGGCCTTTAAAGAATAAAGTCTTCTTTATGAGGTTATAACCCCATACACTGTGCCAAAGATTGACCTTTGGTCCCACCAATGGAGGAGGTGAAATGGTGACAGCTGGTGGATAGAAGGAAGACTGACATGTCTCATATCATCTGTGTTTCACAATCATTGTCTGTCCCTTTGGAGAGACTTTCCTGTGCTAGCTTGTTCCTCGAGTAGTTCTATTTCAGCCTCCAAGAAGAGTCTCTGCTTCATTATCTACTCATTCAGTCTTCCAATAAGCTCTGGGCCTTGACCTCGCTGCAATGCCGAACATTCAACGGGGTTTGATATGGAGGAGGAGTTGAGCATAGTGGTGTAGTTAGCATACACTATTGGCCCAGGAATAATAACATAATAATATCCTACCAGCGCCTCTTGAATACAAAGGAGGCATTGCATCCAATGAGCTCAGACATAAGACGCTGTGTCTTATGGGAGGACATAAGACGCTGTGGATGGCCACTGCTGGACTCAGTTGCTGATAGTGTAATTATTGTCTTTGGTAGTATGGGGATTAAATATGGCCACCCTTTCCATAGTGGTTCTTCTCTTATCCCCTTTATCTTCCTCTGCTGAACTTGGGTCACTAGGTTTGGACATTTAACACTTACCTGGCACTTTGTACTGCATTTGCTACTGAGGTGACACTGGATCATGTGTGTGGCAGTTACTATCTTTGTTGTCCTGACCAAATATCTGACAAAGGCCACTTAAGACAGGCTTTATTTTGGATCATAGCTGAAGGATGCTGCCTATCACTGTGGGAGGGCAAGGCAGGAGTGTCAAGCAGCTGGTCACATGATCTCATGGTCACATGGTCAGGAAGCAGAGAGAGCAGAGAGAGATGAATGGAGGTATACACACTTCCTCCTGTTTAGTCCAGGACCCAGCCTGTGAATGGTACCACTCGCATACAGGGTGGGTCTTTCCACCTCTTTAACACAATGGGAAAAAACTTCCCAGGAATGCCCAGAACCTTGTCTCTTGGGTAACTCTAGATACTGTCAGGATGATAATATTAACCATCACAGGTTTATTGTCTGAAGGGAACTAAAAACTAATATACCCTAAACCAGGCAGAAGATAACATGTGCTGACCAATGGGAGTGAGCTAAGGGAGCTGATTTGGTAAGAATGGGAGAATGGCTCACTTCCCCTCTGGTCTACAGCACAGACATTGAGAGGACTCACTGGGGAAGATTGCTTGCTGTAAGACAGAGGAGCAGAATTCATATTCTCAACACGCACTAAAAGCCTTGTCATAGCCCTGACACCTTTGACCACAGAGTTGTGCTGGTGTGAAGACAGGAGGGTTACTGGGGCCCGCCGGCCACCAGTTCAGCAAGAGACCCTGTCTTGAGGGAATGGGATAGAGAGTGACACCTGATATCCCTTTCTGCTTCCCAAATGAGCTTGGGTGTTCATATCCCAAACACATATGTAAGCATGCACTACACACATCACAAGTGTGTGTCACACACACATAGACACAAAGGGAAAAAGTGACATGCTTCTATACCATAACTCTCAGAACGAAACAAAGGTTTCATGAAACAATACTAACCCAACTACCTAAAATTCCCTGTGTTCTGTGTTTTCCTAAAACTGTGCTTCTAATCCATTATGTTGGCTTCTTGACCCCCTAATGGCTCCGTCTGAAAATCCCTGGACTAGTTATTCTCTAAGGGGCTTCCGGCCTGAACTTTCTGTAATTTTAGAGTCTACATGGGTTTAAAAAAGGGGATAATTAATCTCCTAGGGGCAATGACTGATGTTAGCTCAGAAAGATTTAAAAATATCACATATATGATTGGTTCCCATACCAGTGTTCTGGAACTCAAAAGCATGTTTTCATGGACCAGAAGAGGCTGATTGTTGGGGTTCCTTCACTGGTGAAGAGGCTGTACTGCTCACCGGGGTCTTCCTTTGCAAGGAAAGAGGATCTTGTCAGTGGGTTACTTCAGAGTACTGGAGTTCTGGAAAGAGTTCATGCTACTCAGCAGGAAAAAAGTCAACTAAACAGACCCCCAAGGCCAGCTTGTTTTAATCTCTGAATGGATGGAGCCCTGTGAAGGAGGCTGTCTGGAGCAGGGACTTCCCTGGCTGTGTAAATGTTTGCTTTTTCCTAATGTGTTGGTCTCTTTGCTTGAATGCACAAGAGATAGTCATCTAGAAACACAAACCCCAGAAGAAACTTAAAACAAGGAGAGCAAACAGAGCCCACCCACCCCCAAGCAAAACACCAGCCCCTGATCTCCCCTTCCCTAGCCCATCCTGAGGTCGCCCTCCGGTTTACTTGTGGCAGAGGAGCCCACTGGTCCTATTCAGTCAACTGGAAGACCTCTATCTCCACCCTCTCGCTCTTTGTACCCAAAGGAAACGGCTGGGATTCTCCATGACTTTTTGAGGTGGCTCTTGGAGTCCAAGCCTTTCAAAAAATGAAGCTAGGCTCCTGCTCTCCCCGTCTATGGGAAAATGGCAGAGGAGGAGGAAGACAGCTGCAGCTTTGGCTTAAAGAGTCAAGGTCGCCTTTCCTTCTTCCCCGTTTGTCACTTGCCTTTGATTTTTGGATAAATACACAGAATTCAAATTTCTGAGCCTCTTGGGCCTTAATTAAGAAGCAAAGGACCAGGCACGGTGGTATATGTCTATAATCCCAGTACTTAGGAGGTAGAGGCAGGAGGGCCAGGAATTCAAGACCAGCCTGGGCTACAAGAGTGAGTTGGAGGCCAGCCTACGCTACAACTTTGTGACTTTGTCTCAAAACTCAAAAGCAGCAAAAATACAGGATGAAATTAATTACACAGAACACACATGTAATGTAGAGAAAACTTGCAGTGAGTTGCAAAAACAAACAAACAAACAAACAACAAACAGAAAACAAGCAGCCGCTAGCGTCACTGTGTATCGACTCACTGTCCCAGAAGAAGACAGAGGAACTTTGAAATGGAAAAGATGATGCCAAGACACAGTTCCTCAAGGCCCTGAGGACTGAACCAGCATGGAGATGCAGGTCACATTTCCTTGCTAGCTGAACCACCACACATTCCTGGTTTAAAAAAAAAAAAAAGAGTGGGGGTGGTAAGGCCTTGGGGATGGAGGTGCCTCCCTGGCTGGGGGCTAGGTAGTAAAGGGTTAAACAGGGCAGTGGTGCAACCTGGGACCTGAGGAGGGGTGTGGCTATACAGCCATTCTCTGGGACACAGCTTCAACCCCTCCTCAAATCCCCAGCACTCTTCAAGGTAAGGAAATGGCAGCTTGCTGGAATACAATGGCCTTTTTAAGGCAGCTCAGATGTTTATCTTATCCCAATATTTACACTATTGAGCAGAACTTAGGTGTATTTTTCTATTCCTTTGGGGAGTGAAGTTTCACTGTGTTAAGTTGAATATCAACTTCTAAATGAAAACAAAGGGGAAAATCACTCTTTGACCCAGGGGAGGAAAAGGTGCTGGTAAAATCTAGCAGAGTCATCTCTGCCTGCAACCCTGGGGATGGAGACCCCAGGAGAAAGCTCAGGGGAGCTGTAGAGGTAGGTAAGCTGGAATGATCTAGTGTCTAACTTGCTCTTAGCACAGAGCAGCTGTTGATGGACCCAGGGTTCCTGCAGCTTAGACCCCAGGTGACCCAGGGTTCCTGCAGCTTAGACCCCAGGTGGCCCTGGGTCTGGCCACCCTTCCTATCGGAAACTAAGTTAAACCCTAACACCATTTTTGTTTTTCCAGTTGTCTTAAATTAGCCCCAGGAAATAGGCTGATGATAACAGCTGGTCCAATAGGAAGGACAATGGCCAGTTGGCTCTGAGGGTGAAGTTATTGGGCTCGGCTATTGTATCTCATCTTGGAATGACAGATTTAATTTATGGTATGCCTCAGGCCTCCCACTTAAAGCTTTCTCTTCAAATAAGACAAAGACCACAAGTATGTATTCAGAATATCCAAAAGTCTTGAGGGCTCTTCCTTAACTGTGACTGTCAAGCCCTGTCTAAAGTGTCTTCTCAAGTAAGCCTCTCAACAGTCCTTCATTTTGCAGATGCTGAAACTGAGGCCCAGTGAAGTCACACATTATGGCAGAGCCAGGGTTGCAGGTGTGTTGGGTCTGCTCCAAAGCCTGTATGCAGTCATATGTTCTGTAGCCCAGGCTGGCCTTGAGGTCTGTATCCTCCGCTACGACATCACAGGGCTACCACCTCACAGGGCCACCACCTCACAGTGCCACCACCTCACAGGGCCACCACACCTGTTCTACATGACGCTGGCATAGAACTCAGGGATTCACTTGTGCTAGGCAAACATTCTGCTGACTGAGCCACACCTCTAGCCCACATTTTATCTACTCTGAAAGCAGTTTTAGTGCATTCACATCTCCTTATCCTCAAAGAAACCATTTACCCATAAGCAACCATTCCCCAGCCTCGCTGCTGCTTTGCTGTTCTTCCATTGCCAGAAACCATCAACAGACTGTCCACCCACATGGACTTTTCTTATAAACAGATTTGTATTTACACCTGTTGTCTTCCATTTATCAACATGCTTTCAAGGTCCATTCATATTGTAGTGTAGATAGCCTTCCACTGCTCTTTATAGTTGAATAACGTCCCTTTTTAATGGACGTACCACATTTTGTGTATCCATCTGTCTGCTGGTAGATCTTGGGTTTTTCACTATTTTTTAAAAATATATACTTCTGTGTTGTGTATTACTTCCAGCCACCAGAATAATTCTTTTTGTTATAAGGTAAAACACAAGCAAATAAAGTTTACCTTTGGGTAGGTAAGGATATACCATCCCAATAGTCATAGAATTAATATATTCATAATTTGGAAGAGAAAACAATGGAGAAGTTGTATCTGTGGAAAGGGTTCTATGGGTCACCTTTTCCTAAGCATACCAGGTCATAAAGATTCCTATGGGAGGGGTGTTCCCCTCCTAGCAGGACAGAAAATTAACCCTTATCACCAAAGACTGGCAATTGGGGCTGCAATGAGCCCGAATAAATAAACATACACAAGTCGACCTCATCTCCTGTCCACTTCACATCCCGTCTTTTGATGACTCCCCTAGAATCTACGTCCCTGGCCACAGATCCCTCTGTCCTGCTGTTTCTTTAGAAATTTAGTCTCCGTTTTGCTATAAACAGTATAAAAGCATGCCTTTTTGGTCTCCATGGACTTCACTCTCTTGTCATGGTTTTAGCCATAAAACTTGAAAGTTGTATGCTTTCTCTTACTTATTTTGTCTCTTAATTTGACTCTTAGATTCGGTCAAGGAACTAAGGGAGTGGGAATAGATGGGGTCTCTCCTTGCCCCCCCACATACATACATACATACATACATACATACATACATACATACATATACATATACATATTATCAGCATTCTGTACAAAAATAAAATAAAAATAGTATCTTGTTTTCCTGTTGTGAATTTCTTGAGACAGTCTAATATAGTGTTGGATGGCCTCAAGCTTGACATGGGGTGGAGGACCTTAGTCCTGATCCCTCACCTCCGCCTCTCAAGTGCTGGGATTCCAGGCTGTCACTAGTCTACTTTCTGCAGGGCTGGGGATGGAACTCAGAGCCCCATACAGGCCAGGCAAGCTTTCTACCACATTCTTAGCCGCCAGTAGCATCATTTTGAGTTCCGATGCTAACATGCGGTTTCTCATGATTTGAGAAAGTACCGATTCCTCAGAGGAAACCTGTTCTAAGCCTTTCCTGTGTTCCTGTGTTCCACTTGGAATCTGAAGAGAGCCACTTGTCTCAGATGCGAACTGCTCAACTTGCTCCCTGGCTTGCCAGCATCAGCAACTCTTCCCCTGGAGAAGCAGGAACGGAGGTTAGGATAAGCCTCTCTTCCCCAGTTTGTTTCTCTCATTAAAATAGTGGATGGGTTTCAATTACAATGAGCTCATGGGCTGTTAGAAGCTTGGGCGCTGGAGGGAGGGTGAGTCACTGGTGCTCCTGTGAATGCCCAAGGCTGTTGTTTGGCAGTGGACTCTGTTTGCATCTGGGAGGGGGGGTCTGAGAGTGGGCAGTAGGAGGTGTCATTGAAAATGAATGTGCTCTGTATGTGATCCAAGATCATTCCCCTGCCTCCTCCCTCCCCCATGCCTGGACTCACGGAAAAGAACCATGTGGGAACAAGGGAGGGCACATTGTCTCCAGACCATAGTCAGTGATGCTCTGGGAGGTGGCAGCTATGTGCAGCTTCTTGAGCTAAACTCTGGGGTGGGAAAGGAGGCTGAGATCAAAAGGCAGATGGACCGTCAGCGGCTGTCCAGTTAGACCAGTTATGTTGCCTGGTCAATAGTTTTGGCACACAGCTGTGGCAGAGCTGGCCAGGAAGGGCTCCGCCAGGCTGTTCTTGGCTGCCAGGAATAGTTGCCCTACTGTCTCCGGAACATTCAAGGAGAGTCAGAGGAAGCTGAGATTATCTCTGAAAAACTCACAATTGAAATGTAGTGTCTGAAATCAACTCAAGATCTGCAAGACTGAGTCAAGTCCTTGCTGCTTTTTACAGTAGCACCATGACCATGTTGTTCTCTTGTGGGATGACTGGCAGTTAGAACATGGGAGGGAGAGTTCAAGACTGATTGATTCAGCCAGTGCTTAGAGCAGGGCAATGCTGGGCTCTGGTGTTCTCTGGATCATCCTGCTGGATCAGAGACCTTCTGAGTATCCACAGCCTACTCAGTGTTCGACTGGTTGCTTAGATTGGAAGCTTCTGGTAAATATGATATTCTACACAGACCCTTTGGCTATCAGATACTGAAGCAGTGGATCCTAAGGGATTGGAATTTCCCCAGGAGTCTCATGCTGGGAAAAGAGGCAGAAAGCCTACTGTCATCCAGGTGAGGAGCTTGTCTCCCAGGAAGATTTCGCACAGTGCCGACAACTTGTTAGACTACCTTGCCAGAGAGACTGGATCCTGACAGTGATGGGTCAGTGATGGATGGGACCATATCTTGGCCAGCACAGCTTAGTTATGCATGTTTCTTGCCCTCTGTTTAAACAGAAACCTCACATGAGGACTCTGAAGATGGACTTGGGGGCAGTGTTGTTGGGTCTTCATTATTCTTCCTCTTTCCAATGTGGCTGCATTGAATAAATCTTTTTCTGTTTTATTCTTTTTCATGTCTTTAATTGGCATATGTAAGTAGAGGACCCTGATTCTAACTTGCTGAGGCTCCCAAAGCCCAGCCTGTGACTCTGACAACTCAGGGAACAGGATCTCTAACCAAATGGGAAGGTGTTAGAACATGGGCTCCTCAGAGGTTTGAGCTCCAAATGACATTTTGGAGCTATAGAAAGCGCAGTGAGCAGAGTAGAGATCATTAGAGTTAGCTCAAGTTCACATTCTTGAGGATGGGAGGGAAACATGCCTCATGGTCAGGCCTGAGGCTGAAGGTCAAGTTTAAAGAGCCTAGACTTGGAGGGCAGCAGTTAGGTATGGGAGGGAGGGAGAGAAGAAAGAAGGAAAGGGGAAGGAGAGAGAAGGAGACAGGGAGAGTGAAAAAAGGTGAGAGAAGAGAGACATATACAAAGACACTCAAACACAGAGAGACAGAGAGAGGTGAGACAGAGAGCAGAAAGACCATAAGCACATGCAGAGACACATCGAGGGGAGAGAGGAGAGATACACAGACTGACACGTACACAAATATAGAGAAGAGAGTGTGTACCTGTAAGCACATATGTGTGTATGTATGTGTATCTGTGTGCATATAATGTGTGCATACATATCTGTGTATGTGTATCTGTGTTCATGTGTATCTGTGCTTGTATGTATATATGGATACACATGTGCTAGGTGTGTTTAGACATTTGAAGCCAAAGTGTAGAGCATCAATCTATGCCTCCTCCCGCTTTCTTTGGCATATGCACCTAGAGGCTGGTAGGTGGGAGATTACTCTGGTTGTGTTGTTGGGTTGCTTGTAAACTTGTACCTCTCGACTGGTCCAGCCGACTCTTCTCACTTTCCTCCTTGGAGCTGCTGTTCTTCAAGGACTGTTTGGAATGGAACCTCTAAGGTTGCATTGTGAACTTTCAAAGGCACTAAAATTAATGGAGCAGAGAAATCTACTGAGAGAGGTAAGAAGAATTACCAAGACCTTAATAATAAATGTGTGTCAATAGCACTCAGGAAGCATTTTCTCCTTCAAGCCTCTGACTTTCTAGTTTCTACTTCTAGCCCTCAAGTGCAGATACCTTCAATAGGCTGTAAATTCAAAGGCAGCTTACCGAATTAAATTGCATCTTTAGCTGTTGGTGGACTCTGGTGGAATTTGAGATGAGGTAGGAGGATATAGGGGTCACTTTGTGGTATGAAAGTTTCACGAAGCTGAAGATGAACTTGGGGTTTAGAGTCAGGGGTGCTAAATTGGGAATGGGCTCTCATGGATAATCAGGACAGATGGATGTTATTGGTCCTCAGTTGCTCACCCAACTTCCAGGGTGATCCTGGACATATTCCTGAAGCTCCTCGTGTAAGAAGAATGAAGGCTGGGGACTAGGCTCCATTGGTAGAATTCTTGCTTAGCATGTAGGAGCCTCTCAACTCAGTCGTCAGCACCCCTGGAAGTGGAGCATGCCTGTAAACTCAGCATATAAACTCAGGAAGTGGAGGCAGGAGGATCAGAGGTTCAAGGTTATCTTTGGCTGAGTTTGAGGCCAGCCTAAGCTACATAAGACTTTGTCTCAAGAACAAAACAACACAACATAAACAAAACAAACAAAATAACGCCTAAAACCAGGCCTCTCTTATAGTTTAACCTGGGGCCATCTTCCTAGAGCTAGTAGTGTGGCCTCCTTACACTGGAGGGTCTTGGGTGGAGTTCAAAGACCAAGGACACCTTAGATTTTCATGGCTTTCTGGTCATATTAACACAAGGATCTCAAGTTCTAGAGATCTTAGGATTTAGTCTGTCCAACAAAGACCTTTTGACAAATTTATCAATAAATTTAATCTGTGTGTCTGTATGAGTATATGTATATTCATGTGTGTAGGTACAAGTTGTATGCCATTGTATGTGTGTGGAGCTCAGAGGATGACGTCAGATGTTTGATACTTGACTTAGACCTTATATGAGATGAGGCCTTTCTTGTTCTTCACCCACCCCAGGCCAACTGGTCTGCAAGCTTCTGGAGATTCTCCTGTCTTGGCCTTAATCTTGACTGCATGCAGGTTCTTAGGATCTAAACTTAAGTCCTCATGCTTGAATGACAAGTACTTTTTACCCACTGATTGAGCCATCTCCCTTGGACCTATTAATGAATTTAAAAACTTACATTCATTTATTATTGGGTGGCACACATGTATAGAGGTCAGAGGACAACTTTCAGGAGTTGAGTCTCTATCTGCCATGTGGGTCTAGGGGATCGAACTCAGGTCTCCAGACTTGGCTGCAAGTGCCTTTACCCAGGAGTCATCTCCCTAGCCCATGTTAATGAATTATTAAGCATGATGTCCTGTTCAAGAATAATCCTCAGGTTCACAGAAAAGAATCACACCTTTCAAAATCTCCCTCCCCAGTTTTGCAGCAAGGTTTCCTGCTGGGGGATGGGCTGAGGTCCCCTGCTTCAGCCTTGGCTCTTTGTTTTGTCCTCTGCATACCCTAATTTTCCCAGGGTCGTATAGCCCCTCTTCACTAGAGATATTTTCTTGCAACCACCAACAGCTTTTTAGTCTTTGGGAAGCTTATTTAAACAAATTTGCATTAATAGCTCTTGGGGCCCCTCATTTACATACGTGTTTGAAAGGGCAGTAGCTTGGGGAATGTGATTTAAAAAAAGAGAGAGAGAGCTGGTGAGTGCCTTGGCATGGCATGCTCTGTGGACATGCCTGAGACTGTTAAAAAGTAGAAATTTAACTTTAGTAATGCCGCCCATGTGCAGTTATGGAGTCTGAGAAAAGAATAAAGGCATTTATTATTGGAGGAGGGGTAAGGGAGACAGTGTTAATTAAGACCTTATAATGAAACGTGTTCTAAGAAGTATTCTGAGCTCCTACTGGATCTGATTTGGTGATAGGATTGTACAGGCAAGATTGCTCAAACTTTCAATCTGGAAAAAAACTTAGGCCTATGGGTCCAAACACAATTTTTGAAAGATCAAATGGCAGGTTGTGGAGACGATTCAGTAAAAAAGCTGGAGGCCAAGAGAATTCCAGAAAGCTTGCAGACCAGTTAGCCTGAGGTGCGTCAGGGAACAAGAAACCCTATCCATGTTAAGGACCGACACCTGAGGTTATCTTCAGACCTCCACATGCCATGAGTGCGCCTACACACATGAACACGCAAACATCTCTCTCTTACACTCAAAGTACAACCCCCAATGATGTTTTATATTTAGGCAGCAGGTCTGGTCTGTGGCACTTGTAAATCTTACTGAATATGAATGTATTCTGTTTTATGTCATGGATTCTGGGGTAACTATTGATTAAGTGTAGCTCATTCTAAGTAACTTATTTATTAATTATTGTTGTTGCATGTGTGTATTATTACTGAGAGAGCTCGAGAATGAGAAAGTGTGCACATGCCATGGTGTGTGTGGAGTTCAGAGAACAGCCCTCGGGAGTCGGGTCTCCCCTTTCACCTTGCTTGGAGGCGGGTGTCTCTTGTTAATGTGCTGTGTACTCCAGGCCGAGTGGGGAAGGGTACTTGATGCCAGACAATCTGGCTTCCATCACTGAATTTCCAGAGGAGAGGATTAGAGGATTGACTCCTGCAAGTTGTTCTGACTGTCATGCGTGCTGAAGCACATGCACACACATGCATCCACATATAACATACATAAGTAAATGTAAAAAAAAAGGCTAGTCCATTACAACATCTCTTAGCTGCTCTTTGTAGGGCTAGATCATCTTAAAACCTTTTTCTGTTTTCTTGAGACAAGGTTTCTCTGTGTAACCCTGGCAGTCCTGGGACTCACTTTGTAGACCAAGCTGGCTTCAGACTCACAGAGATCTCCCTGCCTCTGCCTTCTGAGTGCTGGGAGTCCTCAGCTCATTTTTTTCTAGTTTGTGTGTGTGTGTGTGTGTGTGTGTGTGTGTGTGATGTGTATGTATATGAGCATGGGTATATGTATGATATATCTATGGTATATGTGTGTGTGCAGTGCATGTATATGAGCATGGGTGTATGTATGATATATCTATGGTATATGTGTGTGTGTGCAGTGCTGTTAGAAGCCAGAAGGTGTCAGATCCCCTGAAACTAGAGTTTAAGGCGATTGTTAGCCACTTGGCATGGGTGCTGGGAACTGAACTTGGGGCCCTTGGAGGAGCAGCAAGGGCTCTTAGCCATTGAACTATCTCTCCAGCCCCAGATCCACCATCTTGAATTGTGACCAACAGGGACTGTGGAGGGTTTTCCCTGTAACGCTCCTCAGTGTACTATATATAAACAAGCCTGTGAGAGTGGTATGTGAGCTTGAGGGTGGGACCCTGGCATGCTAAGTGTCAGAATGTGCTTAATATCTTCCATATTAGCTTGACTCACTCTCACTAGGATAAAAATACTTTACTTCTATTTTATACACATTGTCATGTCAGAGTAAAGTAGTATACTGTAGTTACAGTTCCTTTTCTGGTTCAATGTTGTGTTTTCCCTGCAAGTCATGATTATTTTTTATGGACGTGTGTATCTGTTACTAACATATCCCTAGTTCTCTATTGGAGTTATAAAACACCCCTAAACCCATTTGAAACGGCCAGGTAGCTTATCAGTCATCCTAACCCTCTCTTTTTTTCTAAAAAAATAAAAGAAAAAAAAGGAAAAAAGAAAAAGTCTTTTTTTCCTTTTCTAGAACTTTCTGTGTCTGTATTTAGCACCTCCGGAACTGTCCTGAAATTTCTTTTCAGCACCATCTTTGGAATTCTGAGCCTGTTCTCTTAAAGGTCTTGTCTCTGTCTGTTGAGGTGCTATAACAAAATGCCACAGGCCAAGCAATTTATCAAAACAAGGTTGACTGTCCAAGGTCAAGTCTAATTGACAAATCTTGGGTGTCTGAAGATGGCCATTTTCTAATCCATGGATCTTTCAATGTCTTCACATAAAAAAGAACAAAAAGGGCAAAGGAGCCTCTCAAAACCTTTCTCATAAAGCCACACCCTATGCGTCTCCTTTGCTGAGTCTGCCGCACAGTGCCTGAGCGGAGACATAAAGAGGCTAGTTTTTAGATGCCAGCAGATTGAGCTTTGTTCATCAGCAATGAATTCTTTACTTTCTGTGATCTTCAGGTTGATTTCCCAGAGCTGAAAGCAAGTGACCCCTGGAGAGTCAGGGTTACAGGGAAGGTGAGTTTTACACACATGTGTGTGGATACATGTACATGTGTGTGTGTGTGTGCGTGTGGTGGGCTGAGGCTGATGTCAGAGAATCATTCTTGATGGCTCGTCCACCTTATCCATAGAGGCCGGGTCTCTCACATAAACCCAGANGGGGATCCCTTCCTTTGCTCACCTTTCCAGACAGGAGTTACAGTCTGGGTGCCATACTCACCTGACATTTTGTGGGTTTCTGGGACTCCAAACTCTGGTCTTCACATTTGTGCAGCAGGCACTTCCCTCGCTAAGCTATTCCCCAAGTTCCCATTTTCATCTTCAAATTGTAAAATTTCACGAGCCATTACATTCTGCCTGTTAGTACCCAGTGTCACAGTTAAGTGATTCCATCTTGCCGGCAAGGAACATTTTGATACTTAGGTCAGACAACAGCTTTTCGATGATTAACTTAAATAGTCTTTTTCCAGGTACTTTGCACATTTATTCTTTGGCCAACTTAATGACAGCAGCAACGACAGATTTATTGGGCATTTGCCACGTGCCAGGTCCTGTTCTAAGTGCTTAAGAAGTATTAATTCATTTAATCCTGTACAAGGTGATGAGGGGGGCAGTATTAGTATTCCCAATTACAGCTGAAACAGCGGGTCTGAAAGGCCCAGAGTTCTGCAGCCGGGAATGGTGACATTCCGACTTCAGTCTTTGGATTAGTTACCTGTCTAGCGACTGAGAGCAAATAAATGACGAAAACAACCTGAGAAGGAAGGGTTCGCGCTGGCTGACACTGGGAAGGAAGGCATGGTGATAGGAGTGGAGCAGCTGGTCACATCACGTCCACAGGGAAGAGGAAGGGAGAGGTGGATTCTGGGGCTCAACTCTCACTTCCCTCTCTGTACTTCTTAATGTGTGTGTGGCAGGCCTCCCAGGTAGAGATGCTAAGCATCGTAGAGCCTGTGTCTAGAGCAGGACAAGGATGAAGTGTGGATGGAACAGGCTCGAGCTGGTGCTTTGCTCCTGGGGGGAGAGACTCATGGAGGCAGCACAGCCCTTCTGGTTATCCTTAGCGTCCCAGACAGGCCTGGGGGAAAGCAAGGATGCGCCTGTGCAGGTAACCTCAAGCATAGCCATGTCCACCCCAGTGGCCATGCTGGGTTCCCAGCAAGCCTCATTTAAATAGGCTGGCTTGTGATAGTTGGGGCAGGCTCAGTGGGTTGCGTGGGCAGTCAGGGATGCTGGGGGGGCAGGTGTATGCCTCTGAGTGTGCAGTCATGTGGATCCAAGGACCGAGACTGATATGAATGGAAAGCCTGGTGTTCACTTCCAATAAACCCAACTGTCTGTTACCAGAGCACTCCTGACTGGCTGTCCCAGGCTCATCAAATAAGTAGAGAGAGGGAGAGCAGGGTGTGAATTCCCATCAGAGCTTGCTCTCTTTTGAGCAGGCAGAGTCAGGGAACAGCTTGGGAAAAGGAGACACTTTTCTAAGGAGTGAGCCTTCTAGGAACTGGCCAAGACACAGGAGGTTTCGGGGAAAGTCAGGGGCGGGGTGGAGGGGGACAGGACCCATACTATCTGACACTAGGTTCTTGGAGATCTCATCCTCCTATCCCTGGTTACAGTCCTAGAGGAGTGAGTTGAAAGCCATAGATGTTAAGAAATTTGTCCGAGGGATATAGTGAGTGCATCTGTCTCCACTGCTCCTGATCTAATCCTGGCTTCTCTCCCAACTCCCAACCTGGCTGTTTCTCTAGCTCATTGCTTTGAGGTCCATGTTTCATATGGTACCTACTAGATGCTGTCTCCAAGTGTCATAGAGATAAACTAGTCACATGACCTTGCTTGGTATCCTGTGAAGAAGCTAAAGGTTTTCCTGAAGTACAGTAGAGGGGGACCTGGGTGTCCTTACAAGGACAGAGTGACAGGTCATGCATTGTCAGTGCTTCCTCTGATCTACTGCTCCTGTGAACTGTTGAGGAGCCTTCAGCTTGGTTATTTACCATATCGAAACTCTCTTCTGGGACCGGGGATGTGGCTTTGTTGGCAGATGTGTGCCTAGCATGCATGAAGTCCTGACTTCTGTCCCTAGTGTATGACAGGATATGGTAATGCACATGGCAGCCCTGTGCCTGGAAGGCAGGAAGGGGGATCAGAAGTTCAAGACCATTATCATCTACAGAGTGAGACTGAGACCAGCCTGGGCTGCATGAAGCCCTGACTCAAAACAAATAAAATAAAAAAGCAGGAACTCTTAACCCCCCCCAAAAAAAAAAAAACCCGACGTAACCTTCTTCTGGGCTTTTTGTTAGCATCAACAGAAGGTGATTCTGGGTAAGAAAGCACAAAACTTGAGCACCCTTCTTCATGCGTGTGTAGCAAGCTCTCTCACCCACTGAGACATCTCCCTCGCCTCTGCCAGGTTGTTGAGTTTAGAGGCTAATAGTCAGTTCTGCAACTTTTTCTTTCTTTCTTTTCCTCCCCATCCTGAGGTAGAATGAAGGACTCCTGGATCAGACAGAAGATTCTGGAATCATTTCCTCATGCTTCAGATGTGAAGACACCAGTCTTAGAGATGAGAAAGCTGAAGTAGAAGAGACATGAGCTGCTCAAGGTTAACTCACCTGTGCCACTTTGTAAAACAGGGAAGTAGAAAGAATCGCTATGAAATCCTTCACCAGCCCTTAGCCACCATGGAAATGCTGACTGGGTAAATACTGAGCCCCTGTGGCATGATTTGTGGCTCTCCCTGGCCTCCCTCAGACAATGCTCAGGGAGGTTTTAATGACCTGCCTACCAGGCGTTTTGGAAGCATTCATTTATGAGAAGGCCAAGGTGCTCAGACTATAACTCTGAAGCTAATGTCTCTCCTGACTGGCAGCAGGAGAGAGCCAACAAGGGGAAGGAAGAGGGTGGTGTCAGTCTTTGATGCTGTCCTTTCGACCTCATGCTTCAGAAAGATGGACTCGGGATGGCTTTTTACACCTGCTTCAAAATGTTATTTCAGAGGGGGGAAGTGAAGGAGCTTGACATACGCCAGTGCATCTGGCTGCAAAATCACTCCCCCGAGTTCCTGTGTTCTTGACCCTGAGGTCCGGCTCCTGCTGGGAAATAGCTGGGTGTGATGCTGAGCTGCAGGTGGAGGTGTGGGTGGGCATTGCCTCAGTGAGCTCTCCATCTCTCTGGTCATGAGGAAACTGAAGGATTAGGGAGGAGAATACAAGCTGGGAAAATGGGCAAAGGAAGTCGTGATTAAAATAAGACATGAAGTGCGTTGGGAGCAAATCAAATGTTTTCTTCCTGGTCAATGGGATTAGGAATATACAGTGAAAACAAATAGATTTATTGGGGTGGGCTGGTGAACCCTATCTTACGGTACACCAGGAAATGGCTTTGTTCAGGAGGAACAGAGTGCTCAGAGGGGAAATTGGACTTAATGCTTGTTTTCCTATGTTTTAGTTGACTAACTGCTTAGTATACACCTGCAAAACCAGAAAGGGAGAAGCCTGGGGCTTAACATTTTGTTTACCAAGTAACTTGAACTATGAATGTCTTCAGTGTGTGATCCAGCCTTTATTAAGAGCCTATTTTTTTCTCTCTAACATTTATGGCAATGTGCGGATGTGCTCCATGGTACTGTGACTTCTAACAAGTCACAGAAATGGATAAGCAACCTCCCTCCTTCCTTCTTCTTAGTTCAGAGTTGGTTTCTAGTTTTGTTTTTGTTTTTGTTTTCGTTTTCCAGGACTCCGGCTGTGTTGGTAGACTTCTTTTCTTCTGTGACAAAATATCCAAGCAATCCAATGTGAAAGAAGAAAGCTTTTTTGACTCATGGCTTCAGAGGTCTCAGGCCCACTAGGTCAGGTGATTACATACCCCTGGCCCAGTGGTGAGGCAGGACATCATGGTAGAAGGGACCCATAGAGTTATGCTGCTCACCCCCTGATAGGCAGGAAGGAGCAGGGAGGTGGGGTGGGGTAGGTGGAGAAGAAGAGACTGATGATTCCATTAGTAAAGTTAAGGCCCTTGTGAACCAGTCACTTCTCAATAACATCAGCTGTTAATATGACTTTAACACTCGTTACCCTCAAACTGTTAAAAAGAATGTAGTTCATCTCTACCATAAACTCAGAATAAATCCTCCTTCCAGAGAGCCAACCCTTAGAGTGTTTCATTTGTGCTACTGGTTATTGTATTGCATCATATGGAGCTGAGCACTGGACTGGGTGTGAAATTTCAGAATGATCTAATGATGGGGATTTGCCAGAGAGTGGTAACTATGACAACAATAATTGTGTGCAACGATTTTGACAAGACACCCCTCCCCCTTCTTGATGAAGATGCATGGCCACCCAGCTAGCCTGTAGGTTTCTGCCTCTCTTGCAGCTAGGTGGTTGATGATGGAATATAATAGAGTGCATGGGAAAAGAAGTCCATAATCATTCTTAAAAGAAAGTTTCCTGGGCAGGGAAGATGGTGCAGTTGGTAGATGGTTGTTTAAGTACAGTTTCCTGAGTTTGAGCCCTAGTACCTACTTTTAAAAGCTGGGTTTATTAGCAAGTACTTGTAATCCCAACACTGAGGAGCTGGAGACAGGAGGATCCTTGGGCTTCCCTGAACAGCTAGCTTAGTTTACTTAGTAAGTTCCAGGGTTTGAGAGACCCTGCTTCAAAAAACTAAAGATGGAGAGTGCCTGAGGGACTCCAGCTAAGATTGACTTCTGTTCCCAACCTCTAAAACCCTTCCTTCGAGGGGGGGGGATGGAGGGGGAGAGACAGAGAGAGGGAAAGAGAGAAGGAAGGATGGAAGGAGAGAGACTTTCCTTTTCCTTAGGCAGATGGGGTAATGGAAGAATAAAAAGACAACACTGACTGTAGACTAGAGTCAACATTTCTTCCAAACTGTTCATCTTTGTCTTAATGGTTGGTGAGAGAGAGAAATTTTATTTATTTATTTGTCTATGCTTATATGTGTAAGAGTGCATGTATATGAGTGGGTATAGGTCTAATAGAGGACAGCCTTAGTTGTTTCTTAGGTGTTGTTCAATTTGTGTTTTTGGAGACAGCGTCTCTCACTGGCTTGTAGCTCACCAACTAGACTAGGTTTACTAATGAGGGAGCCCCAGGAACGCTCTTATCTCTGCCTCCTCAGCAATGGGCTTATAAACACACACCACCACAATTGGATTATAATTATTATTTTTAATGTGAATTCTGTGAGACTGAATTTAGATCCTCCTCCTCAACTTGTACTGCTGAGGACTTTACTCAGTTTTTCCACTGTGATTTTAGTCTAATTGCAGCAGCTTGCTTGACATCCAAACCAGCAAATGAGTGAAACAGTTTATACTTCTTCGCCTTGTCTTGTTATTGTGAAGATGCCCCCAAACTCCAGTGTGGGTATGAAGTTCTGCCCTTTCTGCCTCCCAGAGAAGCGGAATGGTCTCCTCCCCTTTGATCTCGAGATCTGATGGGTCACAGTGTTTATTATAAAAGAACAAGAGAGGAGGAAGTGGAGGGAAGGAAGTACCTCTGAGCAAAGAGGGATTTCATCAGGCTAGAAAGGATACGGAGGCACAGAGGAGGAGGAGAAAGGAAATACAGGGCAGCCCAGAGCAGCTGTCACTTAGCCTGTAAGGGTGTGTGTTGTCTGAGCAGATCAGTTTGAATGGAGCTGGCAGGAGAGATCAGAAACAGGAATGTTACACAAGTACCTTGTGGAACTGGGTCACACATTGAAGGGGCGATCAGGCCACGGCATGACTGTCAGAGCTTTGATGAAAAGGACCCACTATGGCTGACCACTGTCACACCCATCCACACTCTTGTTTTTTTGAGGCAGAGTGTCATGTAGCCCAGGGTGGCATCCAATTCTTTGGGTAGCTAAGGATAGCCGTGAACTCCTGAGCCTCCTGCCTCCACTTCTCAAGTGCTGGGATCACAGGTACATATCACTATATCCTGTCATGCAGTGCTGGGGATGGAACCGAGGGCTGCATGCATGCTTGAGAAGCTCTGTACCAACTAAGCTACATTCTCAGTCCTGGGGTCTCTTTTATATGGACACAAGTCCCATTGATTTGTCTAATCACCTCTTAACAGTGCTGTCTTCATTCTGTTTTCTTCTTAATTAAAAAATATTCATTGACAGTTTCATATATGTATATGATGAAGGTTGGTCATTGCCACTCCCCAGTATCCTCTCTTATCTTCTTCTACTTCCTCCACGAACTTTCTTCTTCACTTGTCCCCCTCCTACTTCCATGTTTGTTTTGTTATATTTAGGTATAGCCCATTAAGTTTAATCATGGTTGATTGCATGAATGTGGGTGTGGGGTTATTTTTGGAACACAGGTAACTTACTAGTGACTACACCAGAGAAGAAAAACAACTGTCAATAGCTTCCCAATAAGGGGTGTGGCCTCACCTGATGTGGAATTCCTCTCTGTATGCTGTGAATGTTTTTATTGCCATTGGTTGATAAAGAAGCTGCTTTGGCCTATGGCAGGGCAGAATATAGCTAGGTGGGAAAACTAAACTGAATGCAGGGAGAAAAAAAGGCAGAGTAAGGCAGATACCATGTAGGCACCCAAGAAGTAAGATGTGAGGTAACAAAGCATGAGCCTCATGGTAAAATGTAAAGTAATAAAAATGGGTTAATTTAAGATGTAAGAGTTAATTATTAAGAAGCCTGAGCTAATAGGTCAAAGAGTATATAATTAATATTAAGCCTGAGAGTAGTTATTTTAGAATTATATAGAAGTGACTTTAGGAACAGGTGGGCATAGGGGTCAGGGGTACTGGCGCAATGGGAAATATTTATAGCTATTTTCACCCTTAGCCACTCTCCTACCCATGATAGAACTCTGGCACAACCTCACATTCTAATACCAACTCTTTGATGGTTCTCTCCTAACATATGAATTTTTGGGTGACTCAAACATTTGTACTCTAGTATAGACACAAATTTAAAGTAAGCAGGTTGAATCCCAGAGTCACCACAACATGAGGACGAAGGCCAGGCTTCCTGGTCATGTTCCAGTCTGACTCTGCATCTTGATCAGGGGCAGGCACCAAGCCCTCCATATATGTATGCTCTAAGTGGTACAGCAGAGGGTTGGGCACTGTGATGGTTATTATTGATTGTCAACCTGACAGGATTTCCAATTACTATGGGACAATGGTCTTGTACCCTATAAAGATTTGTCACCTGTATTGGTTTAATAAAACACAGATTGGCCAGTAGCCAGGCAGGAAGGATAGGCGGGTTGACCAGAATAGGTGAATTCTGGGAAGAGGAAAGGTTCAATCTGCAGTCATCACCCAGACACAGAGGAAGCAAGATGAAAATACCTCACTAATAAAAGATACCAAGCCACATGACTAACACTGATAAGAATTATGGGCTAATTTAAGATGTAAGAGTTAGTTAATAAGAAGCCTGAGATAATAGGCCAAACAGTTTATAATTAATGTAGGCCTCTGTGTGTTCCTTTGGGATTGAACGGCTGCAGGACCAGGTGGGACAGAAACCTCTGCCAACATCCAATCACTTAGAAGATGAACGTCTGGGCATGTCTATGAGAAAGTTTCTAAATTGTGTTAATTGAGGGGGGTAGACTCCCCCTAACTGTGGGCAGCACAGTGGGACAGAGATTTGGATTAATAGGAAGGAGAAAGTGAGCTAAAGCTAAGCACAGCATCCATCTCTCTGCTTCCTGACCTTGGTTGCCAAATGCTCACAGTTAGGTCTCAACCCCCCATACAAATGGCTGAGAAGCCTATTTAACATATCAAAGCAGACACTGGCCAACAGGTTCTCCCACTGACCCTCAGTCCCTACCTGTTACTGAGTCCTCCAGCCTATCACCCCTCCTCCCCCAACATACACTCTAAACTTCTCCAACCCAGGGCTAGCTGCCCTCCTCCCAGCCACCATTCCCTATATAATCCAGTTATTTTGGTTACCTGGTCTTTTTGTCTTCTCTCTTGGCCAGTCTCTCTTGGCTCAGGCTGCCCTTCTTGCTCAGCAGGTGCTCTCCCCTCTCCTCACATGTCTGGCTGTGATCTCCCTTTTATCTACAGTAAACTTTCTCCTCCACCATCCCTAAGAGCAGGCATGTTCCCTCTCCATTTTATTTCTTCTTTTCATTCACTTACACTCCTGCAGCCACACCTTCTGCCTCATGACAGACAGTACCCTCAACCTGTAAATGCAAGCTAATCCTTCCTTTAGTTGTTTTATCGAGTATCCTCTCACGTCAATGGCTAAAGTAATTAAATAAGCACCAAGCTTCAACATGGTGAGTGAAAGCCCTCTCTGGAAAGTGGTCCAATCCCATTGGTGACACATCAGCCCTCAGGACCACATCTGCTCTCAAGCCTCTATCTCCTAATGCCATCACATGCCGGGTAGAGTGTCAACTATCATGTGATAGTTTGAATGTGATTGGCATTATTGAGAGGTGTGGCCTTGTTGAAGGAAGTGTGCCACTATGGTGGCAGGTTTTGAGGTCTCTTTTGCTTCAGTTTTGTTCAGTGACAGACCACTTCCTGTTGTCTAGAAGGTGTAGGACTCTCAGCTACTTCTCAAGCCCCACATCTGCCTGTAGGCCACCATGATGATAATGGACTGAACCTTTGAACTATAAGCAAGCTGTCCCAATGAAATTATTTACTCTATAAGAGTTGCCATAGTTATGGTGTCTCTTCACAGCAATAGAAACCCTAAATAAGGCAGGGTAGTGTCTCAACCAACACTGAAGGGTTTAGAATCTCAACCATCACTTTAAAGGCAGAATCTCAGACATTTAATTTAAAGTATAATCTCAGACATCCTGTAGGTTCACAACTGGTAAGGACTGGGCAGAGCTGACAACGCTGGTAGCTCAGTTCGTGTTTCTCTCTAGGGAAAGAGACCGTGTCTTCATGACACATGGCCCTGGAGATCACTTGACACATCTGTGTGTGGCCTATACATGCAAATCCAGGAAGACCTCATCGCTTCCTCCGGGCTTGGCAGGTGGGGTCTTGCCTGCCATTGATGGAACTGAAAGGCCTTTAGGCTTCCTCAAATTAGTGGTGGTCCAAAGGAAGTGGCAATTGCTGTTTCTAGAACCCAAACAGAAGGTCATTCAAATAACAACCCCTCGATGAGATGAAGACAAACAAGTTCTTCTTGTGCTCTGTCTCTTCTTTCTTTTTGCTTTGTGGGTACATCTATGTTTTGATGTGTGTGCACCTGTGTGCCAGGGCATGTGCAAGCTAGAAGACAACCTTGGATGCCATTCCCCAGGCTCTGCCCATCATTCATTCATTCATTCATTCATTCATTCATTCATTCATTCATTTACTTGTTGTTGTTATTTTGAGATAGGATATCTTGCTGACTTGGAACTCACCTAACAGGTGAAGCAGGCTGTCCAGCAAGTCCTAGGAATCCACCTCTCTCTGCCTTTCCAACCTTAGGATTACAAGCATGTTTCATCTCACCAAGTTTTTTTTTAATGAGGGTGCTGATGATTGAATTTGGGTTCTTGTCTTTGCAAGCACTTTATAGACTGAACTATCTTTTTAGCTTATCTATCTATCTATCTATCTATCTATCTATCTATCTATCTATCTATC
>LOEQ01006977.1:255449-265516 GCA_001685075.1 Bramus lutescens | reverse complement strand
ACTTATAGAGATCTTTGTGTGATTTTCTTTGGGGCTAAACAGCTGTGGGGTACCGGGAAGGACAGTAAACCCCAACAAGCAGCCCCTCATGTTACACTTGGCCATCTCATTTCTCTTGCCACATAAAAAAGAGTAACCCTGAATGTAAGAGGAGATGACAGAGAACTCCCTCAGCTCTAGAACTACAGAGCTAAACACCCCCTCTGTGGACAGGCCTAGAGATAGTTCTACTGAAGCTTCAGGTGGTGCCATGGAGCTATCATCAGCATCAGGAACCTGGGTGAGGTGTGCTGAGCATCACAGAGCTGCAGTTAGCAAGGTTTCCTTACAAAGCATCAGGATCTTGGTAGTGGGGTTATTACACTAAAGACAGGAAATTTCCTTGGGCATTGACTGTCTATCAGCAAGATCCCATGGTCTTCACAGAAAGACAAGGAGCAAGCAAATGAATTCCAATGCACACCTGCTCTGTTGCAGACTGCCAGCAGCATCATTCCACAGAACCATGAAAGTTCTGTATGTTTGCTTAGATACAATGTGATGTACTGGAAGTCACAATAAGCCAAAAACTTAAAACTCAACAAATGAATAGAATTCAGATAACGAGTGTCTCTCTTTGACTGGGAAGGCAGCCAAGTGATCATGTGTTTGGGATTAATTTTCTTTAAGGGAAAACAAATTAATTACTTGGTAAATATAGTTTGCTAGACAAGTTCTCTCAAAACTTGGAGGCAAAAAAATGATTAAAAAATGCTCGTTAATGATTCAGGCAAAGCCTATTTTTTGTGTTTGTTTAAAAGTCGCCTACTTTAGCTCAAGAGGCTAATATTTGCTTTTATATGTCAGGCTTAAATATATATATTTGAATAAAGATCAGGCTGACAATTAATCAGTACTAATGCCCAAGGTTCACTTGAAGCTAGAATTAACCAAAGACAGCGTTCACCAATGCAGGGGAATGCCTGTGTCTTACAAAGAGACAAAACTCTAGGAGGGTGTAGGGGCAGCTGTGTCTTTCTTGGAGCCTGACCCTGTGATTTGGCTTTACCTGAATGCCTGTTTCCTTCCCTGCCTGCCTCCCTGCTATGTGTGTAGTCAAACCCAGGCCCTCAAGAATGCTACTTCTGAGCTCAACACCCAGCCTAAATGTGTTTCTCATATGTGTAAGCAGGGCCAGGTTCAAGACTCAGGTTCAAGACTGAGACCCTTGGATTCTAGAAAAGTCTACTTCAGAGCTTGTTCTCGGTCTGCAAGTGAGAATGGGGCTGGCACATGGTAAATAAATATGCTTTCTCTGCTGGGAGCCATCAGACAAGGGTGGCCCCAAGGGAAAGAGAGGAGAAGCCTAGGCATTGGGTGTTTCTGTCTTTTAGCTATAAGAGTCTTGGCTTTCATCTGGTCCAAGTCCTGATGTTCAAAACCAGTACTTTTTGCACAAGTACTGTTTTCTGCACAGGTAGACTAATGTGCCCATCTCCCAGAACAAGAGGCAAAGGCAATTTAAACAGACTGCTTTTTTTCTCCTTCAGGAATTCTTGGATTCTTAAATACATTAGTATTTATTTAAGATCTGTAAGAGGTAACATGGGCACCCTCAAAAATGTCAGTTGGTACGCTGGTCTCTCCAGCTATTTGGAAAGCTGAGGCAGGAAGATTGTTTGAGCCCATGGGTGCAAGGCCAGCCTGGGAGACTTTGTTAAGACCAAAATTGCCAAGTGTTGTGAGGTCTAGGGAGGCTGAGGCAGGAGGATCACACATGTAAGACCAGCCTGGGTTACAAGGTGAGATCCTGTTTCATACAATAGGTGAAGTCACAAATGAATAAATGTGTTACTCAAGGGCTATACCTCCAGGTTGTGAGAATCTTAGTAAGAAACATTAGCTCATAAATTAAAAGCAAGTTTGTTTCGGAAGCTATTGAGTCTGTTCCATAAGTCCAAATGTACAGGCTTCACAAAAGATGGGCATTCCTGACTATGGTAGGAAAAGGAAGACTTGTGCCCACCTTGGAGTCATTTCCTACTTTAAACCCCATGTCCGCTGTGCTGGCCATTTTCACTTAAATGTGCATGTAGCTCGAGAACTGGAGAAGTTGACCTGTGAGCAAGTGAAGGTCCAGGTGTGTGTGTTCAGGTGTGCAGTGTCCAGATGTGCAGTGTCCAGGTGTCCAGTATCCAGGTGTGCATGTCCAGGTGTACAGTATCCAGGTGTGCAGTGTCCAGGTGTGCAGTATCCAGGTGTGCAGTGTCCAGGTACACAAATGCCAGCCCTGCCCATATCTGAATCCAGTGAGAACTGTCTCAGGCCATGCGGTTAGGCTAACCCGGGCTTGGGAAAGAGTGGCCTGTACACAGGCATTGAGGAGTCCCTAGAAAGAGGTCCCCTTGGGACTAGGTAACTCAGAATGCCCCAAAGCCATCCATCACAATCTAGTGAGTGAAGACACATGGTCCTGGAGGTCACTGAAAGGTTGGTGTGGAAACAGAATGCCACCAGTCAGAAGGCGGCAGTTCAGAAAGTGTTAACAGGACCTTTGTTACTCAATGGTCCACTAGAGGAAAAGGGATGAGAGAATAAGTCCCCAACTCAAGGAGAGGGTGAGGACCCTGAGGTGAGTGAGGTGGGGGAAGAGTAGACAGGACCAGGCTTTCTACCCATACAAATCCAACTATTGAGAGAGCTGATTCAAAACCCACCCACCCCACTCCCAATGAGAGTCCCTCTCTAGCCCAGGTTGGCCTCAAACATCTGGATAACGCAGGACTCAAACTTTAATGATCCTTAGTGCAAACACACCTTGGATTATAGCGAGAGAGCAAGACCTCCCCCCTCTCTCTTTGAAGATTTTTTTTTTATTTTTAGTGTGTGGTTGCATATGCATGTGTGTGTTTGTGGGTAAGAGAGAGGGAGAGAGACAGAAGGATGAAGGTCAGGGGAGCCACTTAGTACAAGGAGAGGTCAGAGAACAATGCCAGAGGGTCTGTTTTCTTCTTCCATCTTGTTTTTAAGGAAGGGTGTGCTCTCATGAGCCTTTAGCTGACACTCCTGTCTCCACTTCCACCTTAACCACCTCAACTTAGTAGTGCAGGATCACGGACATGAGCTAGCATGTCTGATTCTTTAGGTGGGGGCTGCTAATGGAACTTCGGTTATCCGGCTTGCTTGGCAAACATTTCTATTGCTGAGGCATCTCCACAGCCCTGACTTCTCTCTCTCTCTCTCTCTCTCTCTTTTAAAGACCCCAATACAGTCTCCTCTATAGCTTACATGATAGGCAAGTGGCCACTAGTTGTAGAATTTACTAGATACCCACAGAACTTCCTTTGTGTAAAGTAGAACCTAAGGCTTTGCATTTGCAAAGCAATTAATTGTGTATGTGTTAGTTAATATCCCATTTTTGGTTCAGGAGCAATATTTTGTTACTTAAAAATTAATAGAAATATCACAAAGGACTTATAAAAAGAGATGCATTGCTCTGATAGGCAATTCCATACAGAGTTAAGTTTTTATTTGCCATTACTTTAATTATGCAGATATTATTTTATATGTTTTCATTATTTTAAAAGTGCTTTGGGAGTAGGAAAGATGTCTCGCAGATAATGCATCCCTGTTTCAGCCAGAGCAGGCTAATCTAGTAGCCTTGGATTAATGCGTTTATCACACTTAAAATTTCTTCTCCATGTTCTGGAAAGCAAGTTAAATTGCTATCTCGGGAAGACTGATTCTTCTCACGCCAGGCAAGTTCTCCTCAGCAAATATTTTCCCCATTAGGTTATGAATCTTCCTGGAGCCAGGAAGATTAAAGCCAATGATAAGCAAAAAGTCATCCTGCTGAACACCACCACTGATAGCTGGCGCGGAAAGCAACTCTATCCTGTTGTCATGGACTACCTGTTTTACGTCAGCCCAGGTCTTGGCACCCAGGCACATAGTTAGCCCAGGCCTCGGCACCCTAACACATAGTCAGCCCAAGTCTCGGCACCCTAGGCACATAGCTCAGGCCTCGGCACCCTAACACATAGTCACTCAGGCCTCGATAAAGCCCGACACATAGTCAACCCAGGTCGTCTCACAACCCCAGGCGCATAGTCAGCCCAGGCCTCGGCACTCTTAACACATAGTCAGCCCAGGTCTCAGCACCCCAGGCACATAGTCAGCCCAGGCCTCGACAAGCCTGGCACATACATCGTCTGCATTTCCTCATTGAGAGCTGGCATGGTTGGTTCTGCCCACAGGGCAAGGTTTCAGACGGTTGAAAAAGTCCACATGGCAGTGTGGTTTTCTTTCATCAGAGAAACAAACTGTGACTCACAGCCAGGATCCCTCCCTTGGTGAGGGTTTTTAAAAATAACCTACAGTCTCTATTTTTAGAGAGCTGGTGGAGCTGCCCTGCCACAGCGGGCTTCCTTTTTTGTACAGAGGGTAATGAAGTATGTCTCATCCCTCAGGAGATGGCTATTGACAGTTTCCTATAAAAATGAGAATGTATTGATCTTTACCAATGGCCCCAGGTTCTGAAATAAAGAAGGCTACCCATATTCCAGCCCCCAAATGGAAGGAACTGGTGAACCTCAGCGTTAAGCCAATCTGGGGAGTCTTAGCCTTGGGGTGGGGTTAGAAACAGGAACTAAAGCAAAATGGTTTAAAGCACCCCCCCACGCCCACCCAAGCTTCCCTGCTCAAGCTAGTCTTGCTCAGAACTTGAGTTCATTTCTTATTCAATTTCCCTCCCAGTCAGTGCTAAGATTCAGACGCTTTGGGAAGGAGTCCGTGTGATAATTTAAGTGCTCTAAGAGTAAGGCCAGAAAGGCAAATTAGGAAACTAATCGCGAGTCTACCAGAGAACCTCGAAGTAATGAGCCTCTGGTTTGAGCAGGGAAGACCGCAGCCCAGTGGGAAGGCACCTGGTGCAAGGAGTCTGTTCTACTGAGGGGCAAAGACTGTGGGTCACCTTGTGCTGCGTGTGGCTTTGCTGGATTCTAATTCAAACCTTCCCTTAGATGGCATTTGCTGGTCCTTAATGAGGTCATTCAAAGACTGGGAGCCGCCATCCATTTGGGCATGCTCCCCAGCTACCCCTTCTCTGAAGGTGATACAAGCAGAGTTCCGATGGCTGCACAGGCGCTGGCTGAGTTCACCTTGTGAGCACTTGCGTTCTTCCATGTTACATTCCGCCTCTGGTGACTGCTTCTCCGCGCTGTGGCTCTTCTTAAACTGTATTTTGTTCTCTGTCATTGCCTCACACGGAGTTTTGTTATGACTGTGGTTTCCCTCCCTCAGCTGTAGCTGGCTCAGTTGATGCCCTCACACAATACAGATTTTGCCATTCCCCATAACTCTTGTCAGCCAGTTTTGGTGACCCACACTTGAAATCAAAGCACTGAAGGTAGGGGAGAAAGGACGAGGCTGGACCACTGCTGTGAGTTCGAGACCAGCCTGAACTGCATAGTGAGTACCGGGCCAATCTAGGCTGTGTCGTGAGAATGTGAGAGCGAGACTCACGAAACACCTGGCTGGGTGTGGTAGTGTGTGCCTGTAACCCTAGCACGTGGGAGGCAGAGGCAGGAGGATTAGGAGTGCAAGGCCAACCTGGGCTATCAGAAACCAAAAAGTTAAAGAAACAAACACCCATTATGGCCGATTTCAATATTTGGTGCAGAAAAGATGTATGGGATCTTAGTGACTTTATTTACTTTTTATTGCTATTGTTTGTTTTTTTTTGAGACACATTTGATGTAGCCCAGGCTAACACTGAACTCAATAGTTAGCACAAGATAACCATGAACTCTTGATCCTCCTGGTCCCTCCCTCCCTTCTTTTCTCCTTCCCTCCATCCCTCCTTCCTCCTTTTCTTTTCATGGCACTGGAGCTTGAATTTAGGGCCTCATCTATAACAGACAAGTGTTCTACCGCTGAGCTCTAGTCCATGCCCTCTTTAATTTTGGAGCAAGGGTTAACTAAGTTGTCCATGCCAGTCCTGAACTTACTCTGTATCCCAGGCTGTCCTGGAACTCTGGATTTCCCTGCCTCAGCTTCTCATGTGGTAGGACTGCAGGCATGTGCCCCACACATCCAGAAAGTCTGTGTGTTGTTCTCCAGGGATTTAGAGGGGAATCTTAAACAGATTCTCATCATATCATCTTAGTGCAAACTATTTTTATTTTAATTAAATAATCAATTGAATGTGTGTTATATGTATATGTGTGTCATATGTGTGTGTACTTGTCAATGTGTGTGCACATGGAAGCCGAAAACTAATGCTGGGTGTCTTCCTCAATTGCGTTCCATCTTGTACTTTGTGACAGAGTCTGCCTTGAACCCGGAGCTCATGTCAGTGAGCATTTGGGATCTTCCTGTCTCTGGCCACGCCCCCAGAACTGGGGTTATGGCACATGGCATTTATACAGGTGTTGGGGATCCAAGCTCAAGTCTTCTCTTCAAACAACAAGCACTTCAGCCACCAGCCCTTTCCCAAGCCCCCAATCTACATTAATTTTATTTTATTTTTGTTGCCAAAGCAACAGAAGCAGAGCATTGCAAAACTTCCACTCCCACCTGTTCAATTTCTGTTCTTTGGGTCAGCAAATTTACTTGAAAGTCAGACTTTAACAACTTGTAAAAAGTTGTGTTTATATGTATGGACCCAAGGGTAGCACCGTACATGTGAATGTAGGTGTCCATAGATCCTGGAAGTGTTGGATCCCCAGAAGTTACAAATAAATGTGACCTGCCAGACATGGCTGCTGGGAACTCAACTTGGATCCTCTGCAAGAGCAGTGTGCAACTTTAACCATGGAGCCATCTCTCCAGTCCTGAAAATGAAAACATTTTTATGCACTATGTGTTCTGTAGAGGTCAGAGGACACCTGCCAGGAGTCAGTTCTCTCCTTCCATCATGTGGGTCAGGGCTCAAACTCAGGTCATCAGACTTGGTGGTGAGCATCTTAACCCTCTCAGGCGGTGCTCTCAACCTGTGAGCTGCAGCCCCATTGGGGATTGAATGACCCTTTCACGGGAGTCACCTAAGACATAGGAAAACACAGATGTTTACGTTATGAGTAATAACCATATCAAAATTACAGTTCTGAAGTAGCAAGGAAAATAGTTTTATGATTGGGATCACCACAACATGAGGAACTGTATTAAAGGGTCGCAGCACTGGGAAGGTTGAGAACTACTGGCCCCTGAGAAATGAATCTTACAAAGAGAAAATGAGGAACAGGAGCGCTCGTTCAGTAGTTAAAGGCATGCTGTACTCTTGCAGAGGATTCACATTCTATTCCTAGGACCCTCATCAGGCAGCTCACAACTGTCTGAAATTCCAGCTTCAGGGGATCTGATACCTTTGGCCTCCTTAGACACGTGCGCACACACACTATACGTTCACACAGACATACAAATTTACACATCTTTGAAAGTAGAATAAATCAAATAATATTTTACTATATTTTATGTGTATGTGTGTGTGTGCCTAAGTGTATTTATGTGCACTGTGTGTGTGCAGGAGCCAAAGAGGACAACAGAAGGCATCGGATCCCCTGGGACTGGGCTACCGTGACTGTGCATTATCATTTGGGTGCTGGGGACTGAACCTTGGTCTTCTGCAATATGTGCTCTTAACCACTGATCCCTCTCTCTGAACCCTGAAATAAAAAATCAATTCTGAACTGTAAAATGTGAACATAGATGTCAGCGATTCATTCTTTTATTGGTTGCTTTCTGTGTGGCAGGCACTAAATACGTATGAAGTAAAGTCAATCAGGATACACTCTTTGTTGATGTTACAGTTTCTGCCTGTTTCTCCCATTCTCTTTTTCGCTCCGGCTTCTTTTTTTTTTACCTTTGACCTTTGACATCCATGGTAGATCAATTTGGTGGCTCGCAATGCAAATTCTTAAGTGTTTTCTTTGACTCACTTCCTACTTCCAGAAATTTAACCTAAGGAGATTATGGGGAAGAAGAGGAAAAAAAGATATGATGTAAATATGTTTATGTTCATGAGCATGAAAATAGATAAAGCTATCCAAATGTGACAGAGGGAAAGGTTAGCACTGTATGTTATGCCCATAACAGAGCAGAAATTGAAAGTGACAGTGATTATCGTGGAAATGCCCATGATGTCAATTGAAAAGAGCGGGCCACAAATTGTAACCAGTGTTTATAGTCCATATCCAAGACTCACACACTCGCAGCTCAGATCTGAAAAGGGAAGCGGTACCAAGGCAGTTAGAGCATGAGTAAATATGCTCTTTAAATGCCCTTTGCTTTCCTGGTTCAGCTTTGGCTTTGCTTAGTTATAAACATCACCACTAATTGGAGTTGGAGCCTGGCTCTGGAGTTACTACCCTGCTTTCTTTACATTTGTGGCCAGGTCCCATACCACCTCTGCCTCAAGCCTCTGGCACACTCTCTCCTGGACTGCCGTTCCTCTGTCTCAGGCTGGTGTACTGCCCTAACGTTCTAACTTGGGTCACGTCTCCACAGTTGACCGTTTCTCTCCCAGCTAAAACTGAGCCCTGTAAGAAAAACAATTTTAGTGGCCAGTGACCTCAGAACCTTCAACCCTGAGTTATGGAGAATATTTATGTTGGAGGGATCCATCCATATCCCATCCTATGGGCTTGGCAAACCAGAGATAAGACCTCCTTCGCATCATAGACTAGATCATGACAGACTGACTGTCATCTGCCTGTCTTTTCTTCTACCCTTCTCGTCCCTTCCAGCTTCGCATTCGATGCTTTAGTCCTTTCTGATTGCTGGGATGTTGCTCACCCATGCACTGCTCATGGACACGCTTCCTGTTCATCCAGCAGTGCCGTTGCTCTGCAGGTTCTTTCTACCACCGGGCCAGCGCTTACTCGGTCCAGTTCCTGTCCAGTTGTTATGTCTTCCAGCCCTCATCCCTGGGCCCAGTGCCTTGAGTCCTCCCTTTACAACGGACTTTTTGTCGCGCCTGTTAGAACGTGAGCCAAGGAAAAAGAGAGTGGCCCCTTCGTCTCCCTTATCTTGGCCTACTTCCTGCTGTTCCCTAGGCATTCAGTGGATGTTTCTTGAGTTGAGATGATTTGTACTGCTAGGGGCTCTACGTTGTGGGACAGCAGAGAATATTAGGTACAGGAGAACTTCTTCAACATGACATGAGTCTCCAGAGAGTTCACAAGTCTCTGGCTAATGCATAAACAGTACGACTTTGCATAAAACCCTACATTACTATCTTTTATGAAAATACACAGTCTGGCAGCAAGGCAATGATAAACTGTAGCTATGTGGAAGTCTTTCTTGGTCCTGTAGACACATAATTTCCATTTCCCACAGTCTTTACTGTTCCCCATAGGCTGCCCAGTTAAAAGTAAGACAACAGCCCCGTCTCCTTTCTGGTGCTCTTCCACTGAACTATGTCTTCAGCCTTTTTTAGATTGTTTGCTCTGAGACAGGGCATCACTAAATTGCCGAGGCTGACCTTGCACTCCCTCCGCAGATCTCGCACTTAGGAACTTCGTGCCACAGTCAGACAGGCCTTAGGATTAGAGCTGTGTGCTCCCAGCTGAGCTAGCGCATCCTTTCCACGTCACATCACACTTGGCTGAGGCAGCACAGCCCTGATAGCCCGTTCCTGTTATACTGCAATAAATGGATTTGAAATGAAAAGCCAGTTGTGCGGTCACTGCACCAGGTTCCGAAGCTTCTAGGCACAATGAGCGCTGGAGGCGTGGTGGATGATCAGCACAGGGGTGGAATACATGGTGACAGGAAGTGCTGTTGAAGCCTGTGGATATGGCAAATAGACCCGGTTTGAGTTACTATTGTTAGGGTCTAGAATCTGTGATAGGTTCATGTGTTCTCTTACAGACTTTTTGCCCAATGAGAAGTTTGTCTTTGGGAAAAGATCATCCAGAGATAACAATTTTCCTGTCCAGTATTATATTAACCATTCAGTTTTTAAGGTTATTTCAAGTAGAGACAGGAGGATGATTAAGAGTTCAAGGGTAGCCTCAGCCACCACAGTGTGTTTGAGGCTATCCTGGGCTCAATGAGGCCCTGTCTTAAAAAACAAAGTGAAATAAAAG
>LOEQ01006977.1:190218-211249 GCA_001685075.1 Bramus lutescens | reverse complement strand
CCTAGCCTCTCTGGGTCTGTGGCTTGTAGCCTGATCATCCTTTACAGTTAGCACCCACTTAGAAGTGAGTACATACCACGTTTGTCTTCCTGGGTCTGGGTTACCTCACTCAGGATGATTTTTTTTTCTAGTTCTGTCCATTTGCCTTCAAATTTCTTGATGTCGTTATTTTTAACAGCTGAGTAATACCCCATTGTGTAAATGGACCACCTTTTCATTATTGATTCTTTGGCTGTGGGGCATCTACCTTGTTTTTAGGTTCTGGTTATTATGAATAAAACTGCTATGAACATAGTTGAGCAAGTGCCCTTGTTACCACAAGGACTGCGCAACCTTTGGGTATGTGCTCAAGAGAGGTACAGCTGGGTCTTGAAGTAGATCAATTCCCAATTTTCTGAGGAACTGCCATCCTGATTTCCAAAGTGGATGTACAAGTTTGCACTCCCACCAGCAGTGGAGGAGTGTTCCTCTTACTCCGTCTCCTTTCCAACATAAGCTGTCATTTGTTTTCAGTAGTATCCATTCTGACAGGTGTAAGATGGTATCTCAGAGATGTTTTGATTTGCATGTCCCTGATGCTTAAGGATGCTGCGTAGTTTCTTAAATGTCTTTTGGCCATTTGAGATGCCTGTGTTGAGAATTCTCTATTTATATCTGTACCCCATTTTTTAATTGGATCATTTGGTTTTTGATGTCTAGTTTCTTGAGTTCTTTATTTATTTTGGAGATCAGTTCTCTGTCTGATGTGGGGTTGGTGAAGATCTTTTCCTATTCTGTAGGCTTCCATTTTATTTTATTAGCAGTGTCCTTTGCCCTACAGAAGCTTTCAGATTCATGAGGCCCCATTTATGAATTGTCCATCTTAGTGTCTGTGCTACTGGGGTTCTGTTCAGAAAGTTGTCTCCTGTGCCACTGTGTTGAAGGGTATCCCCCCTTTCTACTTGACTTGAGTTCTGTGCAGGGTGATAGTTATGGATTGATTTGCATTCTTCTACATGTCAACATCCAGTTATGTCAGCATCATTTGCTGAAGATACTTTCTTTTTTCCATTGTGGAATTTTGGCTTCTTTGTCAAAAATCAGGTGTCCATGGGTGTGTGGTTTTACGTCTGGGTTTCACATTTGATTACACTGATCCCCCTGTCTGTTTTTTATGACTATTTATGCTATTTTTATTACTAGAGCTCTGTAGTAGCACTTGAAATAGGGATGATGATACCTCTGGATGTTCTTTTATTGTACAAAATTGTTTTAGTCATTCTAGTTTTTTTCATATGAAGTTGACTATTGTTCTTTCAAGGTCTATAAAGTATTGGAAATTTGATGAGGATTGCATTAAATCCATAGATTGCTTTTGGTAAGATAGGAATTTTTACTATGTCAGTCGTATCTAATCCATGAGCATGGGAGATCTTTTCATCTTCTGATATCTCTCCAAATTCTTTTTTCAAAGACCTGAAACTCTTGTTATACAGGTCTTTCACTTGCTAGGTTAGAGATACGCCAAGATATTTTATACTATTTCTGGCTATTGAGAAGAGCATTGTTTCCCTGATTTCTTTCTCAGCCCATTTATAAGAAGGCTACTGATTTTTAAAATCTTGTATTCAGCCACATCACTGAAGGTGTTTATCAGTTGTAAGATTTCCCTCATAGAATTTTTGGGGTTACTAACGTATATTTTCATATCACCTGCAAATAGTGAAACTTGACCTATTCCTTTTTTATTTGTATTAGATCCCCTTGATCTCCTCTTGTTGTCTTATTGGTCTTGCTAAAACTTTGTGTACTATATGAATAGATATGGAGAGAGTGGACAGCCTTGTCTTGTTCCTAATTTTACTAGAATTGCTTTGAATTTCCTTTCATTTAATTTGATGTTGGCTGTCAACTTGTTGTATATTGCTTTTATTATGCTTAGGTATGTTCCTTGTATCGCTGATCTCTCCAAGACCTTTATCATGAAAGCATATTTGCCAAAGGCGTTTTCAGCATCCAATGAGATGATCGTGTGACTTTTTTCCTTTCAGTTTGTTCATATTGTGGATTACATTGACAGATTTTCTTATCTTAGACCATCCCTGCGTCTCTGGGAGGAAGCCCGCTTGACTGTGGTGGATGATCTTTTGGATGTGTTCTTGGATTTTGTTTTCAAGTATTTTATTGAGTATTTTTGTAACAATGTTAATGAGGGAAATTGGTCTGTAATTCTCTTTCTTTGTTGAGTCTTTGTGTGATTTGGTATCAGGATGACTGCAGCATCATAAAAAAAGGCAACATTCCTCCTGTTTCTATTTTGTGCAATAATTTGAGGAGTATTGGTATTTATTCTTTTTTGAAAGTCTGGTAAAATTCTTGGTTGAAACCATCTGGCCCTGAACTTTTTTTTTTTTTTTGGTTCAGAGACTTTTAATAACTCATTCTGTTTCCTTCAGGTTTATAGGTCTATTTAAATTGTTTATCTGATCTTGATTTAATTTTGGTATATGGTATCTATCAAGAAGCCTGTCCATTTCTTTTAGGTTTTCCAATTTTGCAGAATACAGGTTTTGAAGTATGTCCTAATGACTCTATATTTCTTCAGTGTTTGTTGTTATACCCCATTTCATTTCCAATTTTGTTAATTTGGATATTCTATCTCTGCCATTTAGTTTGGATAAGGGTTTGTCTATCTGGTTGATTTTCTCAAAGAACCAACTTTTGCTTTTTTAATTCTTTGTATTATTTTTTTGTTTCTATTTTATTGATTTCAGCCCTCAGTTTGATTATTTCCTGCCATCTACTCCTGCTGGGTGAGTTTGCCTTGTTTGTTCTAGAGCTTTCAGGTGTGCTGTTAAGTTGCTAGCGTGAGATTTCTCCAAATTCTTTATGTAGGCACTTAGTGCTATGCTTGCTCTTAGCGCCACTCTCACTGAGCCCCGTAAGTTTGGGTTTGTTGCACACTCATTTTCATTGAGTTATAGAAGTCTTTAAATCTTTCTTTATTTCTTCCTTGACACATGGGTAATTCAGTTGAGAGTTATTCAGTTAGCATGAGTTTTAAGGCTTTCTGCAGTTTGTGTTGTTGAATTCTAACTTTAATCCATGGAGATCTGATAAGATAGAGGGGTTATTAGGGTTATTCCTTTTTTTTAAATCTGTTGAGACTTGCTTTGTGACCAAGGATGTGGCAAATTTTGAGGAAGGTTTAATGAGGTACTGAGAAAGGTATATTCTTCTGTAAAAATTTTAGGTGAAATGTTCTGTAGATGTCTATTAGGTCCATCTTAGTCATTACATCTGTTATTTCCATTATTTTTTTGTTTAGTTTCTGTCTAGAAGACCTGTCTATTGGTGATAGTGGGGTGTTGAAGTCTCTCACTATTAATATGGGGGTTCTATGTATGATTTAAACTTTAGTAATGTTTCTTTTACAAATGTGGGTGCCCTTGTACTTGAGGTCATAGATGTTCAGAATTGAGACATCATCTTAATGGGTTTTTCATTTGAAGAATATGAAATGTCATTTTCTACTTTTTTTTTTATTAATTTTGGTTTGAAGTCTATTTTGTTAGATTTTAGGATAGCTACATAAGCTTGCTTCTTAGGTTCATTTGATTGGAAAATCTTTTCTAACCCATTACTCTGAGGTAATGACTATATTTGATGTTGAGGTGGGTTTCCTGAATGCAGCAGAAGGATGGATCCTGCATTTGTATCCTCTCTTGTATTGATCGTTGCAGTTGCTGTTTGTGTTTTAGGAAGCTTCTCTTGGTCTGCTCTGTGCAGTCTCTGCCTGTGTCTCAGGGAGCCGCTGAGGTCTCAGGGGATGGGTGGGTTTGGGGACAGAGAGTGACCTGTAGATTACAGGGTCAACGTGGGGGCGTTGCCTGCCAGCTAGTGCTGATGAGGGAGGGGCCCAGGGTTTTGCCCCAGGGCCTAGAGATTGGGTGGTCCAGCTGAGGGACTGGTCACTCAGCTCTTGGTCTGCTCTGTGCTGTTGCAGTCTGTGCCTCAATCTCTCTCCATTTCCTTAAGGGAGTTTTTCATTTCCTCTTTATGGACCCCCTATTATCTTTATAAAGCTTTTTAAAGCTCATTTTCTTGTGCTTCAGCTGCATTGGAATGCTCAGGTCTTGCTGTCGTAGGATTGTTGTGTTCTGGGGCTGCCATGTTGCTTTTTCTATTACTGTGTTATTATTAAACTGGGGTTTAAGCATCTGGATTGAGGTGATTATTGGTCTAGGTGTTGATTTCTGATTTTGTTTTTGTTGGATGGGTGTTTTGTTGCTTGTTTTCTGTTTCTTCTCTAGTGACTGGTGAATCCTCAGGTCCAGTAGGGTTATCTCCACTGAGGTCTTTGTGGTTTTGGGTCCCTAGGTCCAGACTGTCCTCTGGTAAAGCTGAAGTCTTCTTCCACAATTGTAGGCCAGAGTGTGGAGCCAAGTGGAGGGGATGATGATGGTGGAGACTGTACCTGGTCCGGTGGAGTCTACTAGAGTTGTGGGGAAGGGCTGGCCTCAGGGAGGAAGATGAGGTGGGAGGCATTGAGTCACAGAATGGGTATTGGAGGATCAGAATCCAGGAGTGGCAGCAGTCCAGTTGGCAGGCGGGTCACTCACCCACTTGTTGATCGATTTGTTATCTACTTTTATTTTTACCTGCTCTTTTGTTATGTGACAATCAAAATGTCTAGCTGTATTTATGGCATGACGGAGACTTGGTGACTACAAGTCTCTTTTGCTTGTATCAGGAAGCTAGTATTGCCCTGGAGACAGGTATTTTGTTTGCTTTGTTTTATTTTAGAGACAGGTTCTCATGAAGTCATCTATCTGCCTTCAAGCTCACTGTGTAGCCCAGGCTGGCCTTGAATCTTTGATGCTCCTGCTTTAGCAATCTTTTCATATGTACTCAGGTTGGATCAGTCTTGAACTCTTCATAGTGTCTGGATAGATGCCTCAATGAACAGAGTAGAACTGGCTTTGGGGCCGTTTATAAACAACTCATGCTGAAAGATTCCCATAGGTCTAAAGAGCTCAGTTAGCCAATAGCATTGCATCAGCCAGCCTTCGATCTGTGTACCACACAGCATGTGCTTCAGACTAGCTACCTGCAGGTTTGATGTGGATTAATTATTGATTACTGGCATAAGTCACAGGAAAGAATGTGACACTTACGATTCAATAAAATATGTATACAGTGACTGCTCCTGATTCCTGCCACAACATCTATTTCCTTGAGAATATGAGCAACTTTTGAATTTAGGGGTCACTCTCGGTAGCTTCTGCTTGGGGAGGGCACCAGGAAGTTCAAGCCATGATTAGACCCTGAGGGTTGTGATTCCTACTCTTACCCTCAGCCCGACACCCAACAGGGTTAATCAGACCTCTGTCACAAGACACAATCCAGAGATCCTCTGGGTGACAGCATGTGTGGACAGAGCAGCACACCATGTCACAAGGACTGAAGCTCCTGGGCTTGGGACCCCTCCTAACCTGGCTGACCACTCGTATCCTTTGTGATACCTTTTCTAATAATCATTAAATTGAAGTTAATGGTCCTCGCGTTCTGAAAGCTGTGGTAATGAAGGATGGACCACGAGGGGCAGGAATTATGCCCGGTTTAAAGCTAAATGGTAACGTGTACTAGCACTGGCATCTAAAGTAGGGTGGGGCTTCTGGGCCTGAGCCCTTCCTTAGTGAAACCTGATGCTAACTCCAGGGAGGCAGTATCAGATGCTGTCTGGCTACTTTGGCTTGTCAATTTGACAGGGTTTAAGAACCTCTGGGAAAATCTGTGCGAGGTTGTTTAGGTTTGTTTAGTTAGAGTGGGATGACCCACCCTAAAAGCGAGCAGTATCATTCTCAGAGCTGGGGTTGGGACCTGACTTAAAAGGAGGAAGAGACCTGAGTGCCAGTGTTATTCTCGCTCTGCTTCTTGACTGATGACACAATGTGACCAGCTTGGTCACACTCCTCCCTTCCTGTCATGACAGACTACATCGATGCAAAGATGGTAGCCAAAGTAAACCTTCCTTCCCTAGACTGCTTCTCCTCAGGCATTTGGCACAACAGTGAGAAAAGAAACAGGTACAGACATGAAGAGCCCTGGAAGTCTCAGGGGCCATGAGAAAGAATATTGGAGAAGCAGGCGTTTTTATATAAGGGCTACTGAAGGGTCTGTGCTCTGTAGCCTGACCACAATGAGAACTGCCTCTGAAAAGCCATGGCAACCATTTGTGGCAAGTAGTGTGCTGGGAATCTAAGTGAGAGGCTCCTCTCCATAAATACCAGACAAAGAGATATTTGGTAGGTGGTCACACCATGTGGGTATGGGAAATTTGAATTTAGGGCATCAGGCTCAGCAGCAACCACCATTTCCTGCTGAGCCATCTTGCCTGGCACAAGAACAGGGCATTGGCTGACCTCTGCCCGTCCAGAGAAGTCACGCTCCATGTTGGCTGTAACGTTCTTAGCCTACGTGCACTAGTCTCCAAGTGCTAATGTTAAATCCTGCGTTCACCCGTTCCAAATGAAAAGGACTTCCCGCACGTCAGTTGTGCACTCAAACCAGTGACTAATCCAGTTCTTTCTTCGACAATGTGCATTTAATCTCCCATTAGCTCTGAGAGTTTTGCAGTGGTAGCTGGTGTAAATGGACGCTCTGGAAACTGTACCCTTGTCTTTCTGCCTAAGCAGCTACTGACACTCTGTTGTTCTTTGCTTCTCTGACTGTGGCCTCTAGGCAAAGAGGGCATGCAGCAGCATCCATTTCCTTTCCTTTCCCCTCTCTTGGCTGAAATGGACAAATAGGCCAGTCAGCTTGCTGCACACACACCTGACACACTGAGGAATTAACTTGCAGTGTTATCATGAAAAGTTTTTTTTTTTTTTTGGAAGACAGGGTCTCATATAGCACAGGCTGGTCACTGACTTGCTATGTAGCCAAGGCTGGCCTTCAGCTCTTCATTTATTCTCCGGCCTCTCCTTCTCATGGGCTGGCTTCGCGTGTGTTCACCTCCATGACCTGCTATATTGTCAATGAATTATTGTTCTCCCCTTCTCCCCTGCCCCCTTTTGGAAATAGGTCTTCTCTTATAACCCCAGCTGGTCTTGAACTTATACTGGGATTACAAGTGTGCCCCCTCCACAACAAGTTCTATGATGGTTGATCTCCATTGTCTTGTCTGGAGTTGGAATCACCTAGGAGACACTTCTGGGTGTCTCTCCAAGGGTGTGTCCAGAAAGGTTTGATTAAGTGGGGAAGAACTCCTCCTGGATGTGGCCTGCATCCATGATGGCTAGAAAGGAGAAGCAGGCTGTGTACCAGCATCCTCTCTCTTTCCTGACTGCAGGCACACCATGGCCAGCTGCCTCTCTCTCCCATCGTGCCTTCTTCACTAGGATGGACTGTACCATCCAATTGTGAGCTAAACACACCGTGCTCCCTTCAGCTGCTTTCTGCTGGGCATTTTGTTGCAGCAATGGGACCGCATGGGCTCTTTTTGGTCCTTTGAATCTGAGTAGAGGATTCACAGAGTGCGCTGCATACCGCCTACTCTTTCCACGGTTGTCAGGTCGGCAGTGCTGCTGTGGTACTTTCCACAGCCACCACGACAGCACAACTTCAGACTCCCTCAAATCCAGAGTCTCCAGCCAGCAGAGCCCCACCACGCTCCCTTAAGGGGTGCTGCCAAAGCCAGACTTGTCTCTGGACAGCAGCAAAACAAAACTTCTGAAATCCCAAGTGAGAAGTGTGGAAAGGAATCTGATGGGCTGGAGGGAGGAGGCTTCTCTTCCCTGTCACCTGGTACACTAGAATTAGGACAGATCTGGGAACCGCTAGGGGATTGCAGAGCAGCCATTGTCACATCAACTTGTACCATCTTCTGTCAACACCTCCGCAAGTCATTCCCAGGGTCACCATGCCTTCTCTAAAAACCTTCAGAGAAAGACAAACCGAATTCTCTGTTGCTTCAGGAAACTGTAGCTCACAGAAGAAACAATGGTTGTAGAGGAAATCTTCCCTGGAAGATGCAGAGGCTTTCTGTCTGAAGGCTGTAAAACCGGATGGAGATGCCATTTCAAAAAATGATGCTAAACTCCTATTAGCTCCAAGTGTGTAGGACAATGCTCTCCTTAAGTTTGGAACCAGGGAACATTTTGTCTCCTGAAATAAAGCTGTGCACTTCTTTGAAGATACACTGCTTAGTTGTAACATGAGGACAAATTTAATACAGAAATAAAACAACCCAGTAATAAAAAAACCTCCAGGTATTGGCAATATACATATTCTGGTCACTTTACCGAATTTGTTTTCTGATTCTAGTGTATCTTATTCCTATGTGGTTTCAGGTAAGCCCCTCTGCCCTTTCCAGAATAGAGTGCCACATTAAACAAAACAAAACAAAAAACGGCTGCAATTGAAACAGTGACTTATCCAGACAGTCATGGTGGCTTACACTTGGAATACTAGTACTTAAGGGGTTGACACAGGAGGATTGCCACAAGTTTGAAGACAGCCTGGATCTCATAGTGAATACCATCTAAAGCTGCAGAGTAAGACCCTGTCTCAAAAAGCAAGGAAGCTGGGTTGGAGAGATGGTTCGGCCATTAGGAACCTCTGCTCTTGCAGAGGACCCAGGTTCAAGTCCCAGCATCCACCTGGAGGTTGACATCAATCTGTAACTCCAGTCCTGGGGAAATCCACCCTCTTCTGGCTTCTGGTGGCCACTGCACACTCATAATGTACAGACATACATGTATACATAAAATAAAATATAAAATAAAATAAAAAATTAAAGCAATCAAGCCCCATAGTTACCATACATGTATATTAGATTAGGTAAAACCTCAAAGCTGTAACACAAAGTACAGCCAAGATGAATTTTCTGTCTGCATATTGGGCATAGAGGAGGGAAACCCATCTGTGCCAGAGACCGCTCCATCACAGGCCTTTCATTCTATTGAGAGTACCATATTGGTACTCTCTCTGTTCAGTAGTAGGATGCCTGGCGGCTTAGGGACATAGGCCTTACTTGATATTAGAGTGAAATTGAGAGCCAGCTTTCGGGTCCAGGCATTGGCAGGGTGTCATTAATTTAGGCATGGTCAGCAAGACCTGGCCCTTGAGGGGTTCTCAGCAGAAAACAACGAGCATGGTAAGTGTTGGTTTAATTACCGGAGTGTGTTGGGCCTGTTGCCAGAAGCTGGTCTCACCTGGGTGGGGTGGGGGAGGAAGAGGGAGGGGTGCTGTGGGATATTTGTACACTGTGTGAAGATGGGTTTCTGTGATTGGTGAAATAAAAAAACGGACCGGTAGCTAGGCCAGGACTTCCTGGGCAGAGAGAGAATTCTGAGAAGGAAGGGGAATGCACCAGCGAGACGTGGAGAGGAAGCGGGAGGTGCAGTACGGAAGGAAGGTAACGAGCCACGTGGCAGAACACAGATTAAAAAATATGGGATAATTTAAGTTACAAGAGCTAGTTAGGAACAAGCCTAAGCTAAGGGTGTGCGTTCATAATAGGGGACCGACAAGAAAGTCCAGATACAGCGGAAACCCCGTGCATTAGCTGATTTCCACTTCACTGTGACGAAATCCTGACAGGCAGACGGCTTTATTTCAGCTCCCAGTGTTCCCTCACTATGCCGGGGAAGGCGTGGCAACAGGAGCGGCTCTTGACTGTCCCAGCTGCTGACACACATCTGGCAGACCAGGAAACCCAGGGAGGAATGCCGGTTCTCAGCTGACTTTCCCCTCCCCCTCTAGTCAGGCACTCCAGCTGCGTAATGATGCCACACTTGTTCAGGGCTTTCTTTTCTCCCTAGTTAAATCTCCCTGGAAACACCTCACAGATACACAGAAACACCTTCTCAGCGACCCCTTGTGTTTCTTAGTCCAATCCAATTGACAATAAAAGTAGCCATCACACCCCCTTCCTCATGCCAACATGCTTCTAAAACTACTGATGTCCTCCAGCTGGGCTCTGCTTGCCTGGTAGTCTCCAATTCACACCTCACAGATACCTCACAGTTACCAAGTCGCAGCTTCGAATCTTGGAAATCTTCCAGCCAAAGGCAGTTTCAAGCTAGGTCAAATAGAGTCCAAGGTAAAGGAGGAAGGCGGTTGATCCCCCCAAAGCTTTTCTTGAGTAGACAGGGTTTCCTGAGAGGCCCTCACAGAGTTTTCCTCATCAGCGCCCATCCTTTTCAGAGTTTTCCTCATCAGCGCCCATCCTTTTCAGAGTTTTCAGTGAGCTGTGCCATCTATTCCCATGAACTGAAGTTGCAGACATTCGAAGACTTCTTTTCTGTGCAATGCGAGATGGAATTCTCAGGGCTGGTCATGGCTGGGCACGTGTGTTTCCCACACCAGCTAGCAATGGCTTAACTCTACCAGAACTGTGACCGTGTAACTACGTCTCATTTAACCCAAGTTTAATGTGTTCCAACTTTTCCCTGCCTCCATGCTCTTAGGCAAGGGTGTCGGAGAGAAGGGAGTCTTAACTCAGGGCACAGCATCGTATAATTGTATGACAGGTCACTGGTTCTTGGGACCTCCTTGGAACCTCCCAGGGCAGACAAGGGCCTCTGTCACTCCAGAGTCAGCAATCAACTCTACTCCCATCATGAGTCATTCCTGTGGAGGAACTGAGTTCTGCTAAGCGGCTCCTCAGAGGACCAGAGAGGAAGCTTTTCCTGAAATGTATTGAATGAAAGCACATTTAGCTTTCTCTTCTCTTTTCTTTCTTCTTTAGGTCCATGGCGCCCAGATTACAGTTCGCTAGGCTGTCCTAGTTTTGGCCCCGCAGGTCCCACATCCTAGGTGGAAGAGCACGAATTGTAGCTCAGTGGAAGGGCACCTGTCTGGCATTCATGCAACCCTTGGTTCAAGGCTTGGTGCCAGTTCATCACCGCCGCCAACCAAACCAAAACCCTCCATCACCTTCCGGGAAGAGTCTGACAGTTCACGGCCCTACCACTGGCTCTCAGGTGCAATGTACAAGAGGTGTGGATCTAACCTGCAGGCAGACACTGTGTCCCTATCTGCCTTTGCAGGCAACCATGAAAACTCTTGACCAAGTGAACAGAGAAAATCAGCTGATTGATTTAAGCAGAAAGCCTTCATTGAAAGGGTTCTTTCCTCTCTCATATGATTTGCATTCGGTTTGCCTTTGATTTTCATGTCACAGTCCTGCATGGGAACCTCTGTCTTTCTAACAGACACATGTATTCAGACTTGTGTCTGAGGAGGCATTGATTCAGCAGCAAGAAACTGCCCTCTCCCCAGCGCCCACATACATAAGGTATCTTGTTCTGCCTGGCTACTATAATAAAGTACTTTAGGCTAGGCATTTATAAGCAACAGACCTACTCAGTTCTGGAGGCTGGGCTGTTCAAACTTGAGGTGCGTATAGATTTGACATCTGACAAGAGCTTGAATGTCAATCATTCTTTTTTCCTTCTTTTTAAGGTTTATGTGTGTGTGTGTGTGTGTGTGTGTGTGTGTGTGTGTGAGTGCGCATGCACATTGTTTGTGCATGAGCCCAAAAAAGTCCAGAAGAGGGTGTCTGATCCCTTGGAGCTGGAGTTCTAAATGACTGTGAGTTACCTGACATGGGTGCTGGGATTCAAAGGTGGTAACTCTGACAGAGCAGAAAGCCCACTTAACCACTGAGCCAACTCTACAGGTCCAGACGTGGCTTAGCTCTCCAGGGTACTGATTTACTTAGGAGGTGGCTCCCTCATGACCGGACCACTTCCCAAAGCCCCTAGACCTTATTACCACCTTCTCAGGGGTCATGTTCAGCATGCAGATTTGGAAATGCACAATATTCAAATTACAGCATGAATTTTTCAGATCTAGCAATGGAGTTCAGATGATTGTCATGCAAAGGTATCACGAAGCCAGAAACCAAGAGTTAATGTATTAATGACTGCAGGACAGAAAGTAGGAGGCACAGTTTACCAGCAAGAGCAGCTTTCCAGAGGGAAATGGGGCAGGGAGTACCGGGCTCTGGTCCGTGTGCTCGGACTATGTTTGAGTGAAGGACAGTTAGCAGGGAGGCCCAGTGGGGTCATGATCGATGTGGCATATGATCAAAGGCCGGACCACAGGGCCACTGAAATATTCCGGGGACTTAGAGGGAGACAAGACATCTCTCTAGTGGTTTGCAAAGCTCTTGCATGTTAGCTAAGGCCTTCGAGCCTGTTCATACTGGAGATAATGCGACAGATGCTGTAAGATTGGGCAACGTCCATTTTTCTTCCCAAGAGTGGTAGTTTAATATTTTCTGCTCTTTTGAATTTATCAGACTCTCCTGTACCCTAAGAACTGTTCTGGTGGGAGTTTCACCCCAGCCCCTGGCATCTCTCTACCCAAAGAGTCTGGGATGCTCTGCTGAAAGCTCCATCTCAAGCCCCTCCCCCATCTCTCTCCAAACCCTGCTGCATCTCAGAAATCCCACCAAATAATGTCTCCTCCCCAGAGATACTCAAGACCACTCCCACAGCGTATTCAAACTGTCCCCCAGAAAACAGACACGTGGTTTTCTGGTCTTCCTTTTCTGTCTCCTCGCTGAGGGGCTGGAAGATCATCCGGGAATGTTGTATCCATTAAACTGGGCTTTTCCTAATTCAGCTTGATTTGATCTGATTTGGATTGCTGAAGAAGGACACTTAAAAGAAATCCCACACTAGCTCTGAACTGAGTATAATAGAGGGTTATTTATTTAGGGGTAGACTTACAGATCACAATCCTCTGCTGGAACGGGGAACAGCAACCAAATCCCAGAAAAGAGGCCGGATGCACGCTTTCCATCTGCATAAATAGTATAAGAGGCCACCTCCAAATGGGGGGTAACTTAAAGGCTACTGGCGGTAGGAATTCCTACAGCAGATTGCTATATCAGTGGAGAGGCTTATGGGGTACAGGTAAAGACAAAACTTTAGTCTATCCCCAAAGCTAGGCAGCTTTACTTCTTCATCTTATGTTTTGTGATACCAAAGTCCTCCGTGTGTAACCCGGGGTCTATTTCTATTATTGGCCATAGAGTTCCACAACGCTCTATATGTTACCAGAAACAGACATGTACTCCAAGCTCCTGTGTCCCAGTCTGGCTGTGACCACCCTGTGAGACCCTCTCTTGTCCTCTCAGCAGAAGCAATGTTGCCACCTCTGAAGAGAGTACTCCCCACAACTCAGTGATGAGATGCCTCCTGTGTCCTTGAAATCTAGACCTTGCCACTTCTGGGCCAGTGGCGCAGCATCCAGAGAAATATTGACCCTCAGCCCTGCCCCAGACTTGCTGCCCAGAGCCTTTGCTTTAACAAGATTCCCACAGTTTGTGGAAACCCACAAAGGATCACTCTCCATTCCTGATTTCCAACCTCAGCTGCAGCAGAACTCCACAAGTTGTAAAAATAAGCTGGATGCTCGGCTTTGAAGTTCCAGCTGGATGCTGGCTTTCTAGACATTTTGCAAGTGATTCTAACATGCAATAGGGTTTGCAAATGACCCACACATAGATGTGACCAGCCCAACCCTGTCCCAGCCCTTCTGAAATCCAAAGCCTTAAGTGAGATTTCTGCCTGAATGTGTCTTGGGCATGATGGAGATTCGGGATGTGGGCACATTTCCTGAGTCAACACTTCCTCCTGGCACCCACTGTCTCTGTTCATAGTGCCCTCTTTAAATATGCTACTCCTATGCAGGCAAAGAAAAACAATTCAAAATAACACGTTATCTTAGCGCGCTTCTGTTGCTGTGATGAAACACCAGAAACTATTTGAGGAGGAGATGGAAACCAAGGCAGGAACCTGGAGGCAGGAACTGAAGCAAAGGTCACTGAAGAGTGTGAAAGACCTTCACCAGAGTTGGTGCTTGTAACTCAGGGCAGATGGAAAATTACAAATTGCAGCTTGGGCCAAACTTGCTGACGCCTGAGGCTTTGATCCACTATCTGAAAAGGAACATCTGGTCCCCAAGGCTATCNTTACCATGCTTGCTTGTTCTTGAAACCCTTATACTCTATAAAAGCTGTTTGAAAAGCCTACTTGGGGTGCCCAGTCTGCCTGGCTGGACGCCCACGAGCTGGCACCACCTACCATGGGCTGGGCCCTCCCCTATCAAGCATTAATCAAGACTATGCTCCACACAGTCTTGCCCACAGGCCAATCTGATGGAGGCATTTTCTCAACTGAAGTTCCCTCTTCCCAGAGGATCCTACCTTGTATCAGCACATCACGTAAGCTGCCTATGACTGACTCAGCAACCTGGCGGTGTGGCTGAAGGAGGGCAGGAGTTTATGTAGCAGCAAAACACCTCCAAGAGGATTCTATGGTCCTGTGAAGACACTGATTCCTCATGTACATAATCCTGGAATGACTTGACAGTTTTCTGGGCACCCTGATGGCAAGCATGGGTTTTGTTAATGACAGGGTTCCTTGGTTCTTAGCTCTCACAGGGGCATAGAATTGAATCCCACCCCACCTGCACAGGCTTGTCTGTTTAAATCCCTGGTCCCCTAGCTGCGGGCTTTCTGTTTTGGTAGTGGTGCTGGATCGGAGAGGAAGGGTGCTGCAGGCGCACCTCTGAGAGTGAACACACAGTCCTACTTTTGACTCTGTTTCCTGGCACACCAAGGCATGACTAATTCATGTCACATCTCCTGCCACCATGCCCACCAGCTTCCATGTCTCTGTGGGGATATTTTGTTTGTGCTCTAACAAATAAAGCTTGCCTGAAGAACAGAGGGCAGAGCTAGCCACTAGTTAACCATAGAGGTCTGGAGGTGTTGGGCCAAAATTATCTCAGGTCCTGTACTTCGAGGCCTAGAGGACAGAGAAAAGCCTGGCTTGAGTTTGAGAGAGGATGAGACAGCATAAATTAGGAAGATGCCCCTACGGCCAAAGGGTGGGTCTGGCTGCCTCTCATTGGATAGAGGGACCCCCGCATCACACCATGTTACTTAAGCTATATAAGCTGATGCTCACACAGTAATAAACGGAGTTCCTGCTTGACTCGACTCCCTATCACACCTGATTGCCCTGCATCGTGGGGCTACAGGATGGGCCAATAGCGCACTCACCTTTCCCTGGGGAATAAGGTGGCCTAGTAACAACCAGGGGAATATGGAGGCTCAAGAAGCCTGGCAACTGGAGGCTCAAAGAAGCCAGCATGAAGGTCTGTACAGCCAGACAGGAAGCGATATGACTGGGTGAAGAGAGGGTTATAAGGCAGAAGGAGACAGGAGCTCGGCCCTTTTACCGCCTGGAGAGTTGGCAAGGTAAGAGTTGGCTGTGGCCAACTTCTTTGTCTCTCTCTGTTCTTTCAGCATTTACCCCCATGAGAACCTGTGCAAGGTGTCTCCCTAGATGTGACGGGCTGTTCTCCCAGGAACTGTGAACCAGAATCCATCTTTCCTCCCTCCATCTGTGTGTGCCAGGGTATTTTGTCACATTGATGGAAGCCATGAATATGACACTCAACAGGTGACAATGGATTGTTGAACTCTTACCCGAGAGTTGGGAGCTTGGGAAGGAGAGAGGACCTGACCTCAGGCAACTATTTGAAGATGAAGAAACTATTCAAGGCAGAGACAGGAGGAGAATTCTGATCACGGAAAGGCCACAAGCGGGGTCTAAGACCAGACAGATATGTGCCAAGCTGTGCGGTTCAATGCTGTCACTATTTGGAGCTCCGAGTGCTTGAAAAGAACGAATCTAGATGGAGATGTGCTATTACAGTAAAGATACACACCAGACGCTGAGATCAGAGGAAGCTGAAAAATGTTGCATCGTCAGTTCTACGTTAGGGTGGCATTTTATTTTATTTTTCTAAATTTAAGAATATTGTTATTATTGTGTGTGTATGGTGTATATGTGAGAGGGCAGGTACACACATTTGAGGCTGCACGTGTCAGAGGACAGCTTTTGGGAGGCGGAGCGCTCCTTCTACTTTTATGTAGGTTTGTGGATGGCTAAGTGGCGGGGCACAAAGGCTGGATGCTGCAGTCTGAGCTGCGTAGCTCAGAAAAGGAAGGGCTTAGGTGTGGGAATTCCGAAGCTCAAAGTCCAGAGAAACCTGCTGGGAAGGTCAGAATCCTGCCCTGGGGGACTGGAGAAGTAGGTGACGTCCAATGGTAGGGTCAGGAAAGATGTCTGAGCAGGCTCCTCAAGGTTCTGGAGGCCATGAGGGCTAGGCTAGGCCTTCCCGTGTGTCTCTGTGTGAGCAGTGAGGGGGGAGGGCTCCACCGCCAAGACTGAGGGAGAGCTTGGCAGCAGGCAGGGCCCTCCAGTTTGGTTTATTTGGAAGGCAGCAAGGACTAGGTGCTAGGGAAGGTCAAGCAAAGGCCTTGACAGCTGGCAGGGTCCATGCACTATGGCTTGGTCAGGTGACTCTCTGGCGCTGTGAGATCAGGCCTCATCAGGATCACCTGGACAGGACTCAGGAGAAACACGCCCACTCAGATGGCAGGACCAGAGTGTCTCCCAGGTTAAGCCAAGTTTATCTGGAGCCAGTTCTTGCTGTTGCTTCGGTGCGCAGCCAGGTTGGGGAGGGGGCACCGGTACACAGAGGACAATCAAGCTTCCGTTGGATAGCTGTACTAACTGGCTTTTCAAATCTCATCCCGTGCTGCAATTCTAGTTTTTCCATGTCAGCTGAAGCTCACCAGTGACATTATGGTGAGTGGACTTAGAAAAATAGATGGCTCCCTTATTCGGCCTCATGCGAAACCCAAGTTTCTGTGGCCAAAATTGCTAAGCAGCTGGTCGTTCACCTTAGTCAAGATGGGTTAGGCTTTCCTTGTCTGTCATCGTTGGCGTGGCAGGAGGTCAAGGGAAGGGGAAAGAAGAAATCTTTTCTGGCTGTTAAAAATGTTAAATATTCATATTCATTGCCAGAAAATGACTACTTATTGGGAGCTGTGAACCCCCAGATCCTGAATTTCTTGTAAACAACCCATTTTCCCCTGATCTGAGTGCCTACAGCTGCTCTGAGCATGAGACCCTCAGGAGTTCTGAGGGCAGGGGAATGGTTTCTGGTGCGTTTGGCTGGGGCGCAGCTATCCCTCTATAAGCTGCCCCTGAACACAATAAAGGGGGCATTCTTGGGACATTCCTGTTTCAAGGATGACTCCTGTCTCTCTGTCTTTGTGTGTTTCAATCTCCAGCCCCTTGCCTGGTTCTCGAACTGTATGGTGGAGCATAGAGCGCAGTCGGGTGTTGTGCGCTTTGGCTTTGCCGTAAAAAACAGTCTGGCATTCTAGGCTGGTCCACTACACACGAGGGTAGCAAAGGGCTATGGATTAGCACGGTGATAACGACTCCAAGGAAGGGATTTCTCCAAACCTAATGCCTCACGCCAGCCCCTAAACCTGAAAGGGCAGAGGCGCATCTATTTGAGAAACTGTCGAAAATGCAGCCAGAGAAAAAGGGACCCTTAATTATAAAGAAGTCTGTCCTCGAGCATCTGGGAATCTTTTGAGTCCTGAATGTGGGGGTCACAGAATGTCCGAGTCACCAAAATCAGCTTTACCACGCCATCCTCTTGGTCACAGCAGGAACCGAACCAAGAGAAGATCCCCTTCCAAAAAGCAAATAAAAATTGTCATCTCTCCCTTTTATTTTCCAGAAGGGTAAATCAAGGTCCATCATTTTGCCACCTTTCTCTTTAAAGGATTGATTGTATGATAAACAGGCAGTGCACTCAGAAAACAGTGAAGAGGGGCGGGCTTAACTCCATGGAGGTTGGGCCCCTGGCAGCTGGGAGAGAAAAGCCATCAATGTGGAGCAGGAGCCACTGATTCTGGCTCTCTTCCCTGAAGGGCATTGTTTGTTCTGCGCTTTATCAGCGGCTAAGCGTGGTCTTTTGAGAACACTAGCTGGATTTAAGATAGGTGGAAGCCGTTTTCTCCCCAGAACTTCGGCTGAGTCATTTGTCTCCTGTCCTTCAAACTTGTATTTCTGGCAGTAATGGCAACCATTACAGCTTTTTCTGCAGAGTGAATCGGTTCCAATCCTCAGAATCCCTTCTGCTCCCCTTCATATTTTCTCTTGCTGGTCTGGGGAGGCTGTGGTCATCTCGAAAGAGTGATTTGTGTGCCTCAGAAAGCTGTTGTCATATGGACTCTGCTCAGAAAAGTGCCCATGGGGGGAAGAAAGGGTGCTAGATCATGCAGCCAGTTGGTAATAAATGCGCCCAAATCTTCCCATGCTAATGTTTCTTCCAGAGATGTGGCTCATGGGGTTGAAATTCAGCTCACACTCTGCCAAGTGAGGTCTGCTTCAGGGTCTCCACCAGCTCAGGAGATAATGGCGGGACTGTCTTTTGTAAGATACGGGTTATGCATGGCCCAGTGGCTTATTAGTAACAGTGAGACACCAGGAAATCCTTGCTCTCCCTGCAGCTCAGACTTCTCATCCAGAAGCAAGTAATAATTCCTGTTCTACTGTGGAGACGAGTTTGCAGGTGTGGAATACCTGGTGGCACCCCAGCAAGGGGATGATCTCCTGCACACCCTCATCTGATCTAGCTCCAGCTCAGATGCGTCATACTTAAGTGATTTCTCTTAGCTGAGAAGCACCAGTTTCCCACATGAGATGGCCTGGCCCAGCTCATGCAGTCTTTTGTGGAAGTAGAAAGTCTAATGGCTTTGGAGACAGGTGGGCCTAGAGAGTCATTATCTGTCTGTGTCTGTGACCAGCTAGCGAAGGGCTTTTCAGACTCAGTTTGCTGAGCTCCCCGTGTCTCCTGCTTTCCATCTGTCAAAGTGGGAACAAAATCAACCTCGTTTCACAGGGCTGCTGAGGTTAAACAAGCTAACCAGCTAGGCCTGACAGGCATCTGTACCAGTCCCCCGGTTCTGATTCTTTGCTTATTAAACATGGACTAAACCTTACCCACAGAGATGTGCAGGCCTTCTTGAAGCAAAACCTTACCACTCCCCACGCAAATTTTTAGTACAGCAAGTAAATGTTTCGCAGAGTGACTATATAGAACTCAATATAAAAGGTGGGGGTGGGGTGGGCAGAGAAGGACTAAATAAAGCTCAGACACTGTTCTAGACATATTTGAGAATTTGAATGTACTTGCTATTTTCCTACAAATCAGGATCAGTTGGGACAGCTGGCTGTCCAAATAGAAAACACAAAAGTAGGTCTCCACTTTGCCTACCATATGGAAACAGACTCTTGATGGTACTGAAGTCTCACATGTGAAAAACAGGACTTCGTGATATATTCTTAAACTCTTAGGCACAGGCATCAGTCTCATAAACATGGCCCGCAGGAAGTGGAAAGAAGGCCAGGCATGAAGGGGCACACCTTTGACCCCAGCATTCAGGAGGCAGAGGCAGGAAGGTCTCTGAGTTGGAGACCACCCTGGTCTATAGAGCGAGTTCCAGGACAGCCAGGGCTACACAGAGAATTGCTGTCTTAACAAAAACGAAACCAACCTAACAAAAAGAAGTGGAAAGAACCTGCATTGGAGGGGCATACCTGTAATCCCGGTATGGAGGAAGCTAGACAGGAGGAAGGTCATGAGTTCAGACCAGCCTGAGTCACATACTAGACTCTGCTTTAAGGTTATAATATTCATTTTAAAAAGTGGGCATGTTGCATTATCAGAACCAAAACCATCTGCAGACATCACAAAAGTGTTAAAAGACTGATGACAGACTAGGATATTTGCAGCAGATGAAACAGATGAACTATTATATTGAAAATATAAAAGAAGCATAAGTTAATAAGAAAAAGAAAACCCAAGAGAAAGAACCCACAAAGGACAGGAATAAGAGGGAGCATTCAAGAACACACAGCCAGCCAGCACCAGCTAAGCATGGACTCAATGCTCCCAGTCACTGGGGAACTCAGGTTAAAACTTGACGGCATCTCACGTCAGATTTGTTGGAATCAAGTCCTATTTAGCCAGTGTAGTGGCCGGTCACTTTGGAAGCTGAGCCCAGAGAACTGCCAGAGCCCAGGAATTCAAGTTACCCTGGGTGCAACATAGCAAAATGCCCATCTTTCTCTCTCATACAAGAGTCTTCCTAGAGCAAAGTAGGAAAGCAAGCGTCTATCCAGGAGCTGTGGGTGGGACTGTCAACTGGCTAAGTATAGTTGGCAGAAAATTTGGCCATCTCTACAAGTTGTTAGCAACCTGGATGGTCTTTAAGATGGAAGGAATCCACTCCAATGCCTACACACTAGAACGCTGTGGGGCAGTTAAAGGGAATGAATTTCAGCAATTCATGCCTGTGGCACTTATAGAAGGATGCAAATCACTGCATGTAAAAGGCAAAATGATAACACATTAGACATCTAGAACAGGCTAGTAGCTGTGTGTGCTGTGGAAGGGAGGAAAGAATGATTAAATCAGGCACCAGAACCTTTCCTTTAATATGTCACATTGTAAATTACACAAAGAGAGAGAGAGAGAGAGAGAGAGAGAGAGAGAGAGTGTAAGTGTAAGTATAAACTTGTGAATATGAGCAGACTACCTCCAGGGGTCAGACTTTCCTTGCCTTCTTCTTTCAAGAGAGGTTATCTTAGCTTCATTTCTGTTGTTATGAAAGGAAGTTGGGGGGGGGAGATAAAGGATTTATTATCTTGCAATTCTAAGATAGACATGGAAAGATCACAGTGGCAGAAGTCTGAGATACTAACATCACATTCACAGGTGAAAGCTGAGAGAAAGGATCATGCAGTCTCTTGTTTGCGCTCAACTCCATTTACACATTCAGGATAAGCTGCCTGGCTGCCTGCCTCGGGAATGGTACCACCCACACTAGGCTGGTCTTTCCTGTCAAAGAACATTTCCCCCAGGCCTGCCCATAGGCCAATTCACAGTAATTAGACTCTCTTTCCAGGTGATTCTAGGTTAGGTCAACTTGACAATGAAAACCAGCCTTTACACAAGGTCTCCTCCATGCAGAAGCCAGCTGCTGTAGTGATAGGGGAGCACGCCTGCTTTTCGGCCCGCCCAGCTCCCACACGGCTAGCTTATACCCAGAAATAACAACACACAAATTGTATTCATTTAAGCACTGCCT
>LOEQ01006977.1:159498-170608 GCA_001685075.1 Bramus lutescens | reverse complement strand
CCCCCCACGCCATGTATCCCAGCCCAGGACCAGAAGCCTTCGGAGACCTGGGACATGGTCTTGTGGCATGCCCATCTATCTGTCTGTCTCTCCTTGTGGCCTGCTGCAGCCACTTGGGGAACTGCACCATCCCTGCCCGGGACTGACTGCTCTTGGGACCCGCTGTTTGCTGTCTACTGCCACATGGCCCACTGCTGCTGCTCAGGGACCTGAGCCAGTCCCTGCCTAGGACTCGCTGCCCACTGCGTTGCTCTGGCACTTGAAGCGTTTCTGCTGCTGCAGCTGCCGGGGATCCTGTAGTATTTTTTAATTGATCCATCACATTGGTGCAGTGAACAGAATAGATGAACAAGACTTCTAAGCTGGGTAGCTTTGTGCTGCTCTTGGAGAGGTCACTCAGGAAATGGTGGGTCTTTCAGAGCATGGAGTTTGGTATGCGGGGGTTGATCTGTGGCAGGGGCAGAGTGCGATGCCCAGAGCCAGGCTTGGGGCTTGGTGGGCAGCCTTGAAGAAAAGCCTTGGGCCTGGTGCAGAAGCTGGTGGGTGGCTACTGTAGCATGGCTCTGTGACTGGAGCAGCCAGGTGCTGGNTGGATCAGCAGCCACTGGCTCAGCAGCCTTCTGATACCATGGTATCAGAAGATTCCATTGTCTTCCCTTCTCCCATGATGCAGGCAGGCACTATTGCCCATTGGGCACTAGATTCGGCAGCAAGCATATATAGAGGCTTTCTGGTGAATAACAGTCTGTTCTATTCTGTGGGATCCTGATCTTGGATGTGGAGGGGGTTCAGTGGGACCCCAGTATTTTCCTATCCAGGGCAAAAAGTGATTCGTCAGCCACCCACTTGGTTCTGGTTGGTTGGAAAGTTTTGTCTGTCTGTATCATGCGGAAAACATCTTGTTTCGTTGTTGTAATTGTCTGTCTGTGTTGTGTGTATGGGTGGATCTGTATTTCCTGGTGTGTCTGCAGGGAAGTTCTGTTGTAAACATGGAGCTGAGACAGAAATGGGTTGAACTCAGCTGAATGTATGTGGGTATGGTAGCCTCCATGTGTTTTGTTTCTGACTAGTTTTTTTTGAATGTATGAACTTGCTGTGTTCTGTGCTTCTTGGTTATGTTTTTGCTGTTTCTGCTGCTGCCAGCCACCAACCACCGCAAGGTGGGGACTTTTCATGTCTTCCATGGGAGGAGGCACCAATGGCGGGCTTTCTCGGGGGTGGGGGCAGAGACTGGACTGAGGCAACTCCAGGGAAAGGGGTTTGAGGTGGAGCTTCTACCCAAACATTCCAGACTTTTTGGATATATAGATGCCAGGGGCTGGAGTGAAGCTTCCACCTCAATAGCCTGGGCTCAGAATGTATCTCTGAACTTTCTGGTCACTGGGTCCAAGTGGATCCAACATAAATAGGATTCAAATGTTGTTTGCGTGCGGGTGATATTGTTGTTTTATACTGTTCTCATTATTGAGATGCTGGCTCTGCAATTGGGTTATGGTACCCCTTTTTTTTTTCAGACCCTGGCATGCTTTTAAATCCTTAGTCTGGGTCAGGAGCTGTAACAAGGAGAAAAGAGCAAAGCAGAACAGCTATAAAGATTATCAGTTTCTTTGAATTGCCTGAGACTATTATATAAACATTCTGTATCTCGAGATCTGAAAGTGTATTGGGTATGATTAAACCTCTGTAATACCTGTAACAAAAGTTAACATAAAGCTCATAACACAGGATTAATAGTTAAAAATCTATGCATAAGTAATCTTAAAGGACTCACATGGCATGATTCCATGTGGAGATATAAGCAACCTGAGGCTTGCTGCCATTTTTGCTAAGGTTGGAGAGGGTCGATGTCACATGACTTCACCACTATCTTGATTAAAGATGACCACATGATGTGGCCCAATCACAGAGGTACAAACTATTTAAAAGAATGAAATAGAGAAATTGGATTTGGAAATATGTAGAAATACAGGCAAAGGGTCCCAAGGACGACAGAAAGTGCTTTGAAATGAATGGAAACAATGACAAAGCATATCAAAACGTATGAAACATTTAAAGTAGTGTTCCAAGGGAATTTTATAACGGTAATTTTTACATTAAGAAAGAAGAAAGATTTCAGATCAACAGCCTGGACCCACTTTTCAATGCCAGAAAAAGAAAAGGAAAAGAATCTCATGTGAGCCAGAAGAAGAAAGGAATAAAGACTGGTGGACCCCGACCCTGTGCTTAATCTGCAAGACTTATATAAGATCCAGCTAATTACAAATTCAGCATGATGAGGGCCGAAGAAATCATTCAGCATGAATAGTGGCTGCCATGGTACAGGACTTGGGTGTAGATGGAAGTTTGTGTCTCTCCTGGTTTTGCAGCCATTCAGTCCCAAAGAAACACACAGAGGCTTATATTAATTACAAACTGTTTCACCTATTAGCTCAGACTTATTATTAACTAACTCTTACAACTTAAATTAACCCATAATTCTTGTCTATGTTTAACCATGTAGTTTGGTACCTTTTCTCAGTAAGGCATTCTTATCATGCTTTCTCTGTGTCTGGCTGGTGACTGTGTCTCTGCCTTTCCTCTTCCCAGAATTCTCCTAGTCTNCTTTCCTCTTCCCAGAATTCTCCTAGTCTGGTCACCCTGCCTATACTTCCTGCCCGGCTACTGTCCAATCAGCATTTTATTAAACCAATACAAGTGACAAATCTTTACAGGGTACAAGAGCACTTGGGTTCCATTTCCCATACCTGCATGCATACTGCCATCTGTAACTTCAGTTTCTAAAGATCCAATGCCTTCTTCTGACCTACCCAGGCATGTATATGGTGTACCTATGTTCAGGCAAACACATATTCATACAAAAACAAATAAAAAATTGTTTTAAGCTAGCACAGACTGGGGAGAGGGCTTTAGAGGCCTCATCCCTATCTGAAGAACTATTGGCAGTTGACAGTTGCTGGGGAAAAAGAAGGTCATTGGAAGTTCTCCCATCCCCCAGAGGATGACTCCACTTTTCTGTATTTAAGGGCAGCACTAATTGGACTCGGTGATCTAAAAATTTAATTCATTCAAAATTCTAAAAGAAAAACATAAATTTGGGAGGGAGAAGTGAAAGGCAGATCCAAGAGGGAGCTAAAAGGGGTGAATTGTGGATATGATCAAGATACAGTGTATACATATATGAAATTTTCAAAAGATATTTATTTAAGTTTTTTAAGTTATAACTTTCAGTCATTGGTTCTAGGTTCTCTCACTGAAACAAAGCAAAATAAAATTATATATTTAGAAGAATTAGAATGGATATTTACAAAGTGGAGAGTAGAAAAACTATAGAAAAAAGTCAACAAGACCAAAAGCTGACTTTGAAAAGTCCAAAAAAAAAAAAACTGACAAAGCAAGAGTAACTAAGGAAAACAGAAACAAAAATATAGGAATGGAATAAAAGATGAGCAATTGCTACAGACATTACAGAAATACAAAAGAGTGTGAGGAAGCTTGTGGTGCACCAGAAGGAAAATCAAGATAATTTAGATGATGTGGTTAAATTCCCCAGAAAGACATACGATCCTAAAACTGATTACAGAAGTAGGAACTCTGAGTAGACCCTCATGAAGCAGAGGTCGTTAGTCATTTAGACACATTCCAGCAAAGAAAAGCCACATGCAGTTGTCCTCACAGACCAATTCTCCCAAACATTTACAGAAGAAATAGGAGCATTCTTGACAAATTCTTCCAGAAATAGAAGAGTAACCCATGGCAGATCATTCTCTGAAGCCACCAGTACTGTGATATCAAAATGAGACAGTGGTCCTCAAGAAGCTTAAATATTAATATTCTTTATGAACATCTGTAGAAAATTTCAACAAAATGGTAGCAAACAGAATACAGCACCATATTAAAGATTATACACCCAGTCAAGTCAGGTTTATATCAGGAATGTGAGGAAAGTTCATAGCCAGAAGTCAATGTCATATGGGCATGATAACTCATGCCTGCAATCCTAATACCCCCAAGATTGAGGCAGAAGGATCACTGAGCCACCCAGGAAGTGGTGTGCTAGCCCGGATACAGAGTATAATCTTATGGAAGAGGTGAAAGAATATGGTATACACTATTAATAGAATACAACATACGCACTAGAGATTTTACTGATGACATGATATTGAATATAGAGAATCTGGAGGAATCTACCATTAGAACTAATGAGCTCAGTTATCAGGATTATGGGACATATGATAAATAAACAATAGTCAATTTCATTTCCATGCACTAAAAATTCATAAAAATAATGTCATTGGCAGTAGCACCAACATAAAAATAGGCATAAATCCAACAATGACAAAAATGCATAACTCCTACACAAGAAAACAGAAAATGTTCAAAGAAATTGATGATGACATGCATTAATACATCAGGAGCGATGACCTGCATTAATCAATCAGAAATACATCAGGAGGGATGATCTGCATTAATCAATCAGAAGGAACCAAACCATGGTCTGAAGGGCAGTGCCATTAGAATGGCAACACTCCCCAAGTCAATTTGTACATTAAAGGCAAAATCTCATCATAATTTTATAGGCTGACCCTAAAATGCATATAGGAATAGAAGGGACTCAGAATAAGTAAAGATGACCTCAGAAAAGATTAAAGCCAGTGGGTGTGTCTTCCTTGACTTTAAAACTTCCTCCGGATCCATGATATTCAAAATGGTGGTACTAACTGAGCAATGATCATGAACACCAGCAGAACAGAACTGGGAAGCCAGGGATGAGCCTCCATGTGTACATCAGGAGACTTATCAACAAGGCTGCTAGTAGCCATATCAATACATTATATGTAATAATACCACAGGTGAAGTATATTTTAACAAAAAGATTTACTTTGGTTGACAGTTCCAAAGTTCCATGTTTGAGGGCTCTGTCTTGTAATGGCCTTCTTGTTGGAAGAGTCCAGAGAGGCTATATACCCATGACACAAGAGACCTCTCCCTCTTATGAAGCCCCAAGGGATTGTGTCATGGGCCTCTGCAAGGACACTGTCGAATCCCAATCAGCTCCCCAAGACCCCACCTCTAGACAACACAGATTAAGTTTCTCTTTTCTTATTACCTCTTCACTGAGGACTAGGTTTATACTCATGAACCCTTGGGGAACACACACCACATCCAATAGCATCCTTACTCCAGCCCCCATGGCTCATCTCCTTCTCATTAAAATAATCTATCTCCCTAAACCCTGAAGCCTTAACTTGTCCCGCAATTCAACCATCTAATGTCTCATTTGAGACTCAAGATAATTTCCTTGTGGTCATAAGCCTAGTATGTTAAAAAAGTTATTGATTTCCAATATACATCAGTGTGACAGGCACAGGGCATACATTCCTATTCCAAAAGGGAGGGAAATACAAATAGGAAAGAGTAAGGGGTTTGAAAAAAGACATGACTGTGAACCTCAAGTCCAAGTCTAGCATCCCATGCATACTGAGGTGGGAGATGGGTACCTCAGGCCTGTGCATGTCCTTCCTGTGGTTTTGCTGGTTGCAGCCTCCTGGTTATTTTTGGGAAATGCACACCGATCTGTGTATCTTCCCTAGATCAGCATGACAATCTACTGTTTTCTTCACCTTCCCAAAGTCCCCACTAAGGGTCCACTAGGCATTTCCCCCACAGGGCATTCTCCAGAGAGCTTTGAACCCTGTGGAATGCTTTTGCCAAGCTTCCCAGACTTTTCTTTGAAATCTTGGTGTATGTCATTATGACCCCATAACTGTTGTATTTTGTTCACCCGAAGAACCATGTTCAGATGGACACTGAGGTCTGTCATGTTCACAAGTCATTTAAACATGGCAGTGCCATTGAGCCCCTCAGGAGGAAGAAAGAAACTTGCTGTCAGTGGTGCTGGGATACCTGGGTGTTATGATAGCAGACATCATAGTTGATGACCTACAGGGTCCCTGTACAAGTGGGCTGAGAATATCAATGTAGGCGCTAGAAGAACTATTGGCAGGCTTAAGATTTGCCATGTGTTCACATCAAAGATGATGGAGACGAACGCATGTCTTAAATTCCTTATTTATAAAACAAAAAGAGAAAAAGCAGACATAGTTTGTGTGCATTTCCGTTGGGTGATGGATTTTTAGGTGTGGCACCAAGTGTGGACAGCAAAAGGAAAAGCAGATAAATGGGCCTTATAAAAATTTTAGAGGAGATGGAAATTTTTAATAATCATAATAAAAAAATACATGTTGATCAAAAAAATTTTTTTAAATGTTCAAAGAAAGATGTTATCATCATAGTGAAATGATAAGCTACTGAATAATGAAACATTGACAAGTCATATATCTGATACTCCAAATATACCTGATATTTCCAAAATATGTAGATACCTCTTGTAATTCAATAATTAATTTTAAATGGGCAAAGTATTTGAACCTTTCCCCTGTATTAGAAAGAAAATGGCTTATAAGCCCATGAAAACATGCTAAATGTTTCATTCTCATTACAAAATGTAAATCAAAACCACAGTGAAGGTCTGGTGTGGCGGCACACACCTTTCATTCCAGAACTCTGGAGGCAGCAGAAGGTGGATCTCTGTGAGTTTGAGGCCAGCCTGGTCTACACAGAGAGTTCCAGGACAGGCAAAGCTACTTGGTGAGGCCCTGCCTTAAAAAATGACAACAGAAATGAAAATAAACGAACAGTATTCGATATCCATTGGGATGGCCATGGACACAAAGAACAAGTGCAGACATTAAACCTGAAACTCAAGGAAATAAAACGATGGGTGAGCAAATGACAAGATCTAGAACCACGTACATTGCTTATGAAAGACTAAGATGGAGCCACGACTACAGAAAACAGTTTGGTGATCCTTAAAACTTAAATATTGAACTATCTATGACCCATCAACTCCAGTCATAGGCGTATAACCAAGAGAAAATATACACAGCAGAATGTACACAGTTAAACATGTGTCTCCCCACAAACTTGTCTATGACTGTTTGGGGCACCATTATTCATGATAACCAAAGGGCTGAAACAACCCGAGTGCTTCCAACCTGATGAATGGATAAATGAATGTGTTGTACTTGAATAATGGAGTATCATTTTATTTGGAAATGCAAAGGAATGAATTATAAGCAGCTATTAGTGCTTCCTCTTACATAACCTTAACAACAACCACATGCCACCTAATCACCTTTCTAGCAACCAGAACAGATCGGACAAGGGGACCTGGGGTGCTAGTGGGAGAAATTGGAGTCACTGATAAGGAAAGCTGGTGGTTTAGCTTTTTAAGTATTCTAAAGGTTGGCATAATGGGTATTCAATTTTATGAAAGTACTAAAAAATTGAGTTCATGCCTTAAATTAATTGCATGTTAATTGTCTTAATAATGATGCTTAAAAAACATTGTTTCCTCAATGAAAGAAAAAAGCAATTGTCAGTCTTCCAAGTAGTTTAAAAATCTTAGTTCCCTTTCTTCCAAAAACATTCATACTAATGTAAAAAACATATCTGTCCTTCCAGAATAATCTGTATGAGGCAAAGACGACTAGAGCCATTTTCCAGACACATAAGACTGAAAAGCAACAGTAACAGGTGATGTGAATTTAGTCCGGTTGACTGCTACCAGACTGATGGCAGAAAGGGTTTCTGGAAAACAATATGATTTTTAAAATTCTGTGTTTCTTTAAAAATAAGACAATTACCAGAAAGTTGGGGTTTATGTCTGGAAAGACCATTTTACATGACTTGCTCTTGTAGGAAATGAAATCTCAACTAAAACTTCTGGCAGATTCCCCATACCCTTTGGGGATTTAAAATTTTTAAGCACATGCTTTTTAGAAAAAGAGAAACTTCTCTATAGACATGATCCGCTCCCATCCTTTGCAGAGGCGGATTGCATCCACATTGTTAAGCAGATGGTGGCTGAGGAGACCCACAAAAATCAAGCCATTTCAATTTTCTTTATTAAATCGAGGCAGGGAGATCATCTGGAGATGATTAAATTAGAGGCCTTAAATACCTCACTCCTTAGGAAACTTCCGGCCAAACCACAGAGCTATTTATTCATTCACAATAGAGACCATATGGTCACAGGAAATGGAAGAGTCTTCAGCAACAGAGAGGCAAGGATGCCCACATACATACCATCAGAGCCACGCTCTATAGACAGCCTCTAGCAAGATACACATTGCCAAGAGGCTTACATGTGTACTCACAGGAGACAGATGTGCCTCAACTCAGCATACTTAGTGCCTTCTTAGGTTACACCTAAGGAGAACATTATTTGTGTCCTCCACACACCTGCAGTTCTCCTTCAAGGCAGAGATGCCACGACCTTTTCTCTAAGAGGCATTGGTCCTCTATTACAGTTTCCCTGCTTACTTCTGGGAAGTAGATACTTTTTTTCCATCAGGACAAAGAGTGAGTCTTTTGTTGGGTCTGGCTCAACAGGTCCTTACATTTCTGAAAAGGGGATTGTGGAAAGAAATAGACAACAGACAGAAGATAGAGTTGGGAGGGCTTCCTGCGAATATTGTAAAAAAAAAAACCCAGAGTTTTATTACTCACAGTCCCTTACATACCCCCATCAAAAGGGAAGGGCATAGACTTCCCTGACACAAAGAACAAGCAAGCTTAATTGCCTCCTTACATCTCAAAACACCTGGTAACCACGTCCCGAGTCAAACATCCTGTTATCTGGCTTTTGAGGAGCAAAATATCCAGTAGCTGTACCTTTGGTCCAATGTCCTGTTGTTCATCCTTGAGGAGCAAGAATAGGTTTGAACTCTCTGACCTTTAGTTGAGATGAAATGGATACAAAACTGTGGGCCCTCACAGTTTTTTGAACCGTTGAATGGGGTGTTGGCTTTATTTCTTCAAGACACGAATTACTTGTGCTCCATTCCAGGAGTATAAAGAAGCCTAACAGTGGTTCTTCCTTTCCACTTGCCGGACCACAGCACCTCCGACCTCACACTAATCTGTTCATGGTCATGAATAAAACTGTAGGTGAAGCTGGGGCTGATGAATCTATCCCAGCTGGACTGACCTGTAGGTGATTAGTGGGTTCACAAAGCCATGATAGGGTGGAACCTGGCTCCAGTTGCCGGAGAGAGAACATTCTAGAAGTTTCCAACAGTGCCTGTCTTACAGTGTTGGGGGAGGGGTTTGATAAGAATTGAAGAGTTAAGGGAAAACCACGATAATAGATATGCCATTGTAGAAGCAGAGACTTTAGTACCAGGCATTGTGTTTAAGTCCAGTCTCACAAATACTGAAGAGACCCAATTAGTTTAAAACAAACAAACAAACAAACAAAAACCCAAACAACTCTGAAGCCCAGTGTAGGACATGGTTGTAGGACAAACGCTTGAGAGGTGGAGGCAGGAGGATTGCAAGCTCCAGGCCAGCCTAAGATACAGAGAATCAGAAGCTGGTTTGGACTAAAGAGTTGGGAACCCGTCTTAATAACCAAAATGCTACCCCCTTTCAGTCTCAAAAGAGAATTTATTACATGGCTTCCTGCATTCAATTCTATGACTTTCCATGTAATAGGACCTGCCACATCCTTGGCTGAGAGGCAGAATCTATGCCCTTGAACCCAGCTGGACCTTTGCAGCTGCTATGACAGCAGGAAGCAGAAGGGGTGTGAATTATGTGATTTTGGAGTTCATAAAGGCAAGACAACCTTGATTATATTTTGGTTTGATTTGATTGCTTGACTTGGTCTTCAGTTCTTTCTCTCCAGGTCGCTTGCTCATGGACCAGCTACCCACTTTCCTGTCAGAAGGAAGGCCACATTGACAGTGGTTGGGTTATTACTAACATCAACTGCCAGGAAGGAATGTGAACAGACCTCCTAATAACTGTAGGCTCCACACTACCTGATACTCAGCGAGGATATCCTCCAGGAGAGGGGCAAAAACAAGCTACCCTTACTTCACAGAGAACCCCAACATTTGTGATACTTAAGTGCGTTGGAATACATTGCCACACAGCCGTTGATAACAAACACAAGAATGACCTACACCTCTTCCTGGCAGAAAGCCAGAAGGCACAGGAGATTAAGGATATCATAGTATCCAAAGTTGCTCAATAGAAAATATACGATCTTCATACTTTGGGGCATTTTTTTTTCTTCAAGACAAGGTTTCTCTGTAGCTTTGAAGCCTGTCCTATAACTACCTCTTGTACACCAGGCTGGCTTCAAACTCACAGAGATCAGTCTGGCCCTGCCTCCTGAGTGCTGGGATTAAAGGCATGTGCCATCACCACCTGGATGGTTTTGGGGTATTTTATAGAAATGATTTGGATGTGTCTTTGAGCTAGATACTCCCAGGAATGGATCTAGGGACATACTGTTTGTTTGGAGGCTTCACCCCAGCCCCTGACATCCATGTGTCTCTGGGAGTTTAGAATGTTTTGGTGAAGCTTTCCATTCCAGGCCCCCCTCCTCTGGGAGTTGCCCCAGTCCAGACTCCACCTCCAAGAAAGCCTGCCAAACGGTGACCTCTCCCCAGAGAGGGTCAAGACCACTCCCACAGGGTATTTAAACTGCCCCCAGAGAATGGTCTTCTCATTCTTCCTTCCCCCTCTCTGTGGTTTTCCCAGTCTTCCCGGGGAGGCCTGGAAAAAACCGGGAGCACTGGCATCCATTAAACCTGGGCTTTTTAAAATTCAGTTTGATTTGGACTGATTTGGATTATTGCATCGGCAGAGAGGCTTATTGGGACATAAAAACCTTTCACATACCAAATTAATGGGATGGTTAGTCATCCATTATGACTAACGAATGAATGATTAGGCATTCAACAAATACATATCATTATTCTGAACATATTAATAAAGTACAGTAGAAAACTGTATCTGGTCTAGTTTGTCTAAGGTCAAATCCTGCCTCTAACATTTAACAGCTGTGTGTGCAATTTGGGGCAAATTACTTAATCTCTCTGCTCCAGATTCCTTTGTCTGTAAAGAGAGACAATATTCATGCCTGCGTCACAGATTTTGTGAAGTATGACGTACTTAGATGAGGGCCTAGCACACAATGTATTATTCTATTCTATTCTATTCTATTCTATTCTATTCTATTCTATTCTATTCTATT
>LOEQ01006977.1:108720-128184 GCA_001685075.1 Bramus lutescens | reverse complement strand
AGAGATCCGCCTGCCTCTGCCTCCTGAGTGCTGGGATTAAAGGCGTGTGCCACCCCTGCCCTGCCTGTGTGTATATTTCTTAGGCTCAGATCAGCTGCAAGCAGCGACCCAGAGCACTGAGAGGTGGGGATGACCCTGGAGTGTGGTTCACTCTAGTCTAGACCTTTCCTGTATCAGTTACTTTTCTTTTGTGAGAAAATACCAGGGCAAAAAACAACTGTTGGGAAAAAGGGTTTGTTTGGGTAGAGGTTCCATAGGAGAGGGAAGCACGTCACGGGGGCGTGGCATGGCAGGGGGCGTGGCATGGCAGCAGAGGTAGGAACAGATCACATTTCCCGGGCACACAGGAAGCAGAGAGAGGTCAGAAGTGGGGTGATTATAACCTCATAGCCTGTCCCGAAGGGTGTACTTCCTCCAGCAAGACTACCTCCTCTAGATTTCATAGCACCCCTAAACAGTGCCACCAACAGGGGACAAAGGTCCAAACGCATGAGGCCCTGGGGAGACATTTCTCGTTCAAATCCCCACAGTCCCCTGGGCTTCTGCACCTCGACTTCAGGTCTACTCTGGATTGCACCCAAAACTCCACTTGTTCCACTTTCCATACTTCTCAGAGCATTTCTTCCACTGGTGGCCTTCTTCATTTTCATCAGGATTACAGAATATCTGAGAAATAAACATTTTGGGCTGGGGGAACATTGGCTGGCATGTGCTCCATCCCCTGCTCTAACTAGGAAGTGTTAAAACGCCATCTGGGCATTCCAGGCAGGATGGGTAGTTAGTAAGCTAAGTGTTTACCTGCAAGGCTTGGTTCCAGTCTTGCCTTCTCATCCACACACTAACTTCTCCAAGCATTATTCCTTGCCCGGATACACGCATCCCTTCTGACTAGGACCCCAATATGAGCCTTTCCGAGGAGGTGGGGACGTACCCAGCGGCTGCCCCTTCTGCCTGGTGAGTGCTCAGGCACTCTTGACCTCAGCACACTGAAAACCGCCCGGTATTTTTCTTGCTGCTTGCGGTCTCACTGTTGCCCATGGTGGCACGCTCACAGCTGGAACAGCTATACAGTAATTAGAGAGAAGAGAAAGAGGGAGCCAAGGCTGAGACCTAGAGTTTGCCCTATCCCCTCAACCAGAATCCTCTGCCGTACTTGAGTTGGTTATTTCTGTGCAACCGACCCACTCAGACTGGCTTACAATACCGCTTAGTGCTCCAACCAAGTGTAAGAATGGGGAGTTTTCTCCGCCTTGGCAAGGTGTGAACCTGCCGTGTGGCAGGGGATTGATGGGCAGTGGCTGGTCTCTCCACACTGGCAGACTGATTGGCTTAGAATGGCCTCAGTTCTTCTCCACGCGGCTCGTCATCTTCTAGTAGGCTGATCTGGGTTCACTCTCAGAACGGGGTGGGGTCTTTAAAATGGGGGAGTGCACAACCCTAGCCACCAGGGCTTGAGATGGATTGTGCTGGTCCAAGCAGCTCAGCATAGCCCATCTCTGGGTCAGGGCAGAGCATGATCTCTTCACAGGAGGCTCTGGGAAGCATGGAGGGATTGTGAAGGACCAGGTACTGAGACCACTTCCTTTTTATGTAGTCAACTGCCAGAAGGAAACCAGGAAACCGTTTTGTTTTAGTTCTGGTTTCTACTGCTGTGATGAAATACCATGAGCGAAGCAACTTGAAGAGGAAAAGGGTTATTTCATTTTGTAGCTATCTATCATCCAGGGAGGTCCAGGCAGGAAGCAGAGACCACGGAGCGAGTGCAGCCTACTGGCTCGTTCCTCATGGCTTCCTCAGCCTGCTTCTTTATACCATCCATGGCTCTCGGCCCAGGGGTGCAGTGCCCACAGACAGCAGGGCTCTCCCACATCAATCATTAATCCAGAAAATGCACCCCAGGTTTGCCCATAGGCCTATCAGTGTGGCATTTTTCCAATCGAGGTTCCCTCTTGACTGTAGTTGGTGTCAACTTGATATAAAAGTAGCCAGCATAATTACCTGGTTTGGTGGCCCATGTGCTCAGTAACTCCCGAGGTTCTGTTCATAAGAGGGTGGGTGGTAGTGTTGGCCCACCCCAAAACCCACCCCATCTGCGATTCTGTGATGTGCTGGAGCGTGGCGGGGTGGACCCAGGACTTCAAGATCTCCATAACTCAGGGCAGCGATGGGATGTCCAGGAAGAGTCCCAGTGAGGGCTCAGCATCAACGGTGTAGCAAAGAACAGGGGCCTTGAACCAAACCAATGATTCTCTGTGATGGACGCTCGCATGTAAAGATGTACGGATAAAGGGGTTTACAGTGTGACTCCCTGCGCCACACTGCAGCTTCTACGATGAGATTTCCCCTTTCTCTCCTCCCCCACCCGTTTTTTCCTCTTAAATCTTATTCTACCTTTTTGGGGTAGGGAGGGAGATGAGTGGGATCGGGAGGCATGATGTGAAAGACACAAAGTATAAATAAAAAGAAAGAAAAAATAAGAGGGTGAGTAGGAGGGATTATTTATTATTTATAGATTTTGTCTTAGAATTCTAGTTCTCTGTTCATCTTCCCTCAAATACACTCTCAAATTCTTAGCACATATAATATCACTGCGGAAAAAATCTCATTCTTTAGAAAAATGTCTTTTTTTCATTCTTCTTAAACAGCTCTCATTTGTGACTTGATCTCTGCTGACCTACTGTTCACTCAGCGATCATCTCTCCTTCACTCTCTTGGCTGAGAACATCTTAAACGTTTCTTTTTGAGAATTTCATACATGAATACTGTACTTATATCGTTTCCTTCACCTTCACCTTCCTCCAAATATTCCTGTACCATTTCATCCCCTCTCAACTTCGTGACTGCTTCCTCATTACTATTTCACACACACACGCACACGCACACACACACACACACACACACACACACACACACACGGAATTCTTTGGTCTAGGCATGTGCTTTACATCTAAGGAAAAGTGCAGCATCATGCTTGGGTTGTGCTGGTTGCAGGGACTTGGAGCTCTCAGGGGCTCAGACCAGCTCATGTGGATTCCCATTAGAAGTCTTGGAGCTGGCTTGGCTGGTAAGAGCTTATAAACCACAGCACTTGGGGGCTGTCTGGTGGCATGCAGCAGGTCAGTGCCATCGTAGTTCATACCTCTTTCATTAGTTTGTTGTCCTGAGCAGATGAGAACAGGCTCATCTTACTTCTGGACGATTTCAGCACGGAGGCTGGAAGCTGTCCCAGACCGTGACCGTGACCTCTCCCTGCCTCGGAGTGCTGTGCCTGCACCAGGGATTAAGGAAACTCCTGTTGCATTTTCTGTGCACTGAGGCAACTTGCAGAAGGCATCTGCCATTCTGCCAGCAGAGCTCAGGAGACTCTTGGAGAAGACTCCAGGGTGTGACATTTGCTGCAAACTCTGACCTCCCACCTAGTCTGTAAAGGTAGATGCACTGCCATTGCAGAGTGGGATCAAAGGTGGTTACACGGTACCAAAAGCTGCCCTGGTTGTTGGGTACAACCAGTATAGAAAACCCCCAGACAGGACTATATTAGTCAGTGTTCTCTAGAATAACAGAATTTACAGAATGAATCTCTTTATATGTAGAAAGGGGATTTATTAGCATGACTTACAGGCTGTGGTCCAGCTAATTCAACAATGGCTGCCAATGAATGAAGATCCAAGAATCCAGTAGTTGTTCAGGCCAGGAGTCTTCAGTGTAGGCTGGAATCCTGAAGAAGGAGACTCTAATGCCAGTGAAGGAATGGACTTCCTAGCAAAGGGACAGCAAGCAGGCAAAGAGCAAAGCTTCCTTCTTCCATGTCCTTATAGAGACTTCCAGCAGAAGGCCTGGCCCCGATGAGAGGTGGGTCTTCATACTCAAAACATCAAATTTAAAGGTATGTCTTACCCTCTCAAAGATCCAGATTAGAACTGGATCTTCTCACTTCAAGTTGAGCAAAAATCCCTCCCAGGTGTGCACTTCCATTTTGGGGTTTTAGTTAATTCCAGATGTGGTCAGTTTTGCAACCAAGAACAGCCGTCACAAGAACATTCTGAAATGGCTTGGGTTGGTTCTGATCATGTGGACTTATCTATAAACAGCTGAGAGAATGCCTATTTTTTTTTAATAAACCATGAAAAAGGCAGGTTATACTTTGAATTACTCATTCACAAGAAGCACACACAGCTTCAGCCATGTTTGCCATATGAAAGACATTGCAGCTGGCTTAATCCCCTTACCTGACTTTAGGATTAGGAATTGAGCCAGGAGGCATGTGCATAGAATCAGAATGCTGGGCAATTTAGCAAATCTCTGTCTTAAAGCAGAAAGTTCAAAAGGGCCAGGGCTGTCCTGGTTGCTTTTGTTGTTGTTGTTAACCTAATATTGGCTGGGGTCATCTAAGAAGAGGGGACCTCAACTGAGAAAACACCTCCATAAGATTGGCCTACAATCTTACTTTGATTGAAAATACATTTCTTCATACAATATACTATCTTCATGGTTTCCTCTCCATCTCCTCCCTGATCTTCCCCACCTGTCCAACTCCATGCCTTCTTTCTCTTTCTTTAGAAATAAACAGCAAATAAAACCAACCAATAAACAAAACAGAACTGAACAAAACAAAAACAAGGAAAAAGCACAACACACACACACACAATTGGGAAACAATATACAAGCAGAAGAATAGTAAGATTAAAAAAATGTCTTAGGAAATATGAGACAGAAAATCTACAAAAATACCACTGAGTTTGTTTTTGTGCTGGCCATCTCCTGCTGGGTATATAGGGAGTCTACTCAGTGAGACTCCTTTGGAAGCATTTGACACTTGGAGATAGCTTCTTGGTTAGGGATAGGGCTCATGCCCACTTCTCCCTTCCAGTGCTGGGACCCCATCTGGCTTGAACCTGTTCAGGCCTTCTTACACAGTTTCGGCGAGTTCATATGTATGTCAGTCCTACTGTGTCTGGAAGATACTGTTTCCTTGGTGCCATCCATGCCCTCTGGCTCTGCCAATCGGTCTCCTCTTCTGTAGAGTTCCCTGAACCCTGAGCGGAGGGTCTAATGAAGACTTATTTTCCTTGATGGATGACTGATGCGGATGGCCCCGCTCACTGTGGGCAGGGCTATCCCTGGGAGAGTAGGGCTGGGATGTGTAAGAAAGCAAACTGAGCGAGCCAGGGGACCAAGGCAGTAAGCGGTGTTCCTCCATGGCCTTTGCTTCAGTTCCGGCCTGTAGTTCCTGCGCTGACTTCCCTTCAGGATGGGCTGTGAGCCGTGTGATGAGATGAACTCTTTCCTCTCCAAGTTGCTTTTGATCATGGTGTTTTATCACAGGGACAGAACCTAAGACCAGGATGGGACTCAGTGGTAGGGTGCTTGCCTGGCATGTGTGAGTGGCCGGTTCTAATCCATAGAGTTCAAGATGAACTATTTCTGCAATTGTACCTCAATGGCTTCCCGCAGGACAGACGAAGATCGCTCTGTAGATTTCGTTTGCCCACACATTAAGGCCACAATCTTCTGAATGATTTAGGATCAATAAACACCTCAGACTACTTTGTCAGTGACTGACAGCCTTGCTTCACTGAGGATCTGCCAACATTTTAATTTAACACATCTAAAAAACAACTGCTAGTAGTTTGTTTGGAAAATTTCACAGATTTACGGAACAAAACCATGCTTACATTTTTGAGATATAATGTCTGTATTTGTCATCAAGACTATTTAGTACTTTGGGTGCCAAACTCCCTCCAATGTCATTTTATAAACAGTTCACAAAGCTTCCTGGGATTGCTTTACCTACTGTGACTACATTACCCTGTTATCTAGAGTTCAGACTCAATGGGATCTCCTAAGAGTGTGTGGCTATCTCTGGAGTCTCCCTAGCTTTCACATGTTGAGAGCAAAGTAGATGTGTTTGACATGAATTATTTAGAGCTCACAAAGATAAGATGTGTTTTATAGTCTCTTCATATCCAATCAGTATAATACTAAAAATGGTTTCTAGGCAGACATACTTGGGACAGGATTTCCAATGAGAACTGTCTCAATTTCTACCTCTGAATCATCATCATCATCATCTTCTTCTTTCCTCCTCCTCCTCTTCCTCCTCCTTTTCCTCTTCTTCTCCTTCTTATCCTCCTCCTCCTCTTCTTCCTTCTTCCCCTCCTCCTCTTCTTCTTCTTTTTTTTGAGACAGGGTTTCTCTGTAGCCCTGGCTGTCCTGGAACTAACTCTTGTTGACCAGGCAGGCCTCGAACTCACAGAGATCTGCCTGCCTCTGCCTCCTGAGTGCTGGGATTAAAGGCATGCGCCACCACTGCCTGGCAACACTTTTCTTTAAAATTTATTTTATTTTATTTGCTTGTGTGTGTGGCATTGGGTCTCTACAGAGGTTGGAAAACAGGGGGAGTTGGGTCCCTTGGGGTTGGAGTTATAGCCAGTTGTGCGTTGCATGAAGGTTCTAGGAACAGAACCTAGGTCCTGTGTGGTACTGAGCACTGAGCTGTCTCTGCAGCTTTTGCATTGTCAAGAAACGTGAGTCAGGGCAGGTAGGGAATGTGGAGTGCTGTGTTAATGTATTATTAAAATATGTGTCAAATGGAGCTGACATTCTCAGCTAGGCGAGCGGTGCGAACACTGTCTGTGCAAGCCGTAGCATGGTCCACTGTAATCAGTTCAAAAACTCAATAAAACAAATTTTACAGAAGCTCGATGTTTTTATGCCTGAGTTTTTAAATCTAAAGTAAAAATAAACGTGCATGGAGAGTTTGTAGAGCAATAAATCTTTCTTGGCAACTGAAAAAAAAGAATTATTCTTGTACTGCACCAATTCTAAGTGCTTTATCGTAAAGAAAGAGCTGACACAGCACTTGGCCTAGTCCTGTGACCTGGCCTGTGTCAGGGGCTGGCAAACCCACAAGCCGTATGTGGATACTGCTGCTGGGTGAAGGACTGTTGGAGCTGGTGAGCCCTCTGTGACCCCTTTTGCTAGTTACAGAAGTGACAAAATTCAGCAGAGATCACATGGTTCTGGGATTCTGGTGCAGGCTTTTAGATAACGTATGCTCAAGTCATTACGAAAAAAGAGAAAGAAAGGATCGGAGATGGAATTGAGCTGTCAAAGTGCTTGCTGCTGTTCCCATACTGGGCAGCTCACAGCTGTCTGTAACTCCAGGGGCTCCAGCACCTTCTTCTGGCCTTGGTGGGCACTCACACCTCACACACATGCCACACACACACACACACACACACACACAGACAACACACATGCACACAAACAGAAATACATCTTAAAAAACACCCACGGGTGCTTTGCTTTAAACATATCCTTTCAAAGTGCTGGAGAGAGATCTCAGCGGCTGAGAGCACAGGCTACTTTTCTAGATGGCCCAGCTGCAATTCCCAGCAACCACCTGGCAGCTCACAACCAGTTCTGGGGTACTGGAAATCCTCCTCTGGCCTCCCTGGACACTGTATGTACTTGGTACACAGACATGCATGCAGGTAAAACACCCATATGCTTAAAATACGTTTTAAAAATTATCATTTCAAATATTTAAATTTCTTAAGAAATCTTAACCACTTAAGACTAGCAAAATCAACATCTTTTACGACAGACATTTAAAGTGTGAAGTAGTCAGGGCTATATGGCTTCATAAGTTACACCACTTAGCCGTGTAAAGGTGTTAGTGGGTGCAGTGTGCTGATTGGTAGAGTTCCAGTAGAAGAACCTGAAAACCACTTGCATAGCAGTGCTAAACCAGCATGGATCATGGCTCTGTCTGTCTCTGGCAGCATACTGACACCCCCTGAATGTTGAGCCACTGTGCATGCCACTGACTGTGTGACCATGACACACACAGAGGGTTTGCTGCTACCAAAATCATGGAGGAAAAAGCAGAACAAAAGAAGGCCACACAGCAAGCGTGAACTACGCCAGGAAGCAGAAAAGGATGAACTTGAAAGCGACTGGGCGCATCATCGGCTCAGCACGCACGTTCACAAGCAGGCTGTTATTACAGTCATATTGTCACCGCTGAATGAAGATGGCTGTAACAGAAAAAAGGAGGGCCAAGGCCTGAAATGACCATGAAATCACTAGGCAGCTGGAGAGACCCCACATGCTAATCAGCAGCTCCACTACAAAGAGCCTTAGCTCTCCGAGGGAGGGAAGGAGACAGGAAACTAAAGGATTGAGGAGGGGCAGGCCTCGGTGCATGTGCAGCTACGGGGGTCACAAGCACACAAAGCAAAGGCCGGTGCAGAAGGGCATTGATCCGCCACAGTGATTTATTGAGGCATTAATAATACAAGTGTACATCAACCGATCCACAGTCAACAGTGGCAGGTCCCTAAGAAATTTACAAGCACTTAAGTAAATCAAAATACATATTATTTTGTTCAGTCTAACAGTCTTCTGCGTGGGGGACAGAAGGCTTGTGATAAACAGGGTCTCAGTAATGCACAGTGATTCTGATTGGACCTTTTGTACAAAACCTTGTTCCCAGTAGCATGCACCCACCAATAAAGACTTCAGTACAAAAAATTAACCCTAAGCACTACCTTTAAGTAGAAACGAGATATAATTCTGAATGTGTGTTTTTCTGAAGAGCACATAAAAGAAAAAAAAGATAAAACAAAACAACAACAACAACAAAAACCCCAAACCACACAGTAATACAAAGCTTTGTAGCTCTTACCAACACAGATCTGACATGGTTTGCACTTAAAACAGAAGCGCCCATCCACACTGCAGTGGGGGGATTCCCAAATCTTTCAAGTTAACAGAATAAAAAGGGAGAAAAGAGGGCCAGAGAGAAGAGGAGGAGGGACAAATGACATACCATCACAAAACAGTTCAAAATTTAATAAAAACAGGAAACAGAACGGAGGTCTGGAGGGGCAGGCGGGCTATTGATGCACTTGGTGAATGTGCTTGCACACAGCTGGCACATGTAGGCCCCTAGGTGGCGTACCGCTTGGTCCACTGTCTGGCCATCCGGTCGTGCTCGGCTCTGTTGGTCATGTACTGTGTGGCAATGCTGCCCACTAGAGGGTCGGCTGTAAGAGAGGCAGAGTCAGGAGTCAGTAAACAGCAGCGTGTCTTTCTAGGTGACATCAGGAGAGGGCCCTGCATGGTGGTCCAAGTTTAGGGCGTGGGAGGTGCTCTAATGCCCACACTGGCACGTCACCACAGGGCAGACAAGTCACGTTCTTGACGAGTTTTGTGTTCTCCCTGTCCTCACCACACACTTCCCAGGCTGTTGCCCTGCTCTTGTGCCCTGGGGAAGTGCAGCTGGGTTGTGGGAGGGGGCCGCAGAGTCCAGGGGAAATTTGCTGGGAGGTGGCTCAGACAGGTTGGCTGCTTTGACATGGGCTTACCACCACAGCAGTGACTCTCAGATCCTGCCTTTCCTGTTCCACCGTATGGGCACAGCTAAGTGGAACCTGAGTGGCGGCTGTGCTCACCTCAAACAAAACAGGAGAAAGAAGGCCTCTGCCAATCAAAGTCCACGTGGCTCATTATTATAGAAATACTGGTAACAGCTTAACAAACTCATTGCACCGATCTCACAGGGCTGATGGGAGGAAGGAGAAAGAGGAGGGCCTGGAGCTAGGGGGCTGCCCTTGGCCACAGGGCGTGGGACAGGAGCCTCTGTGTTTATTGGGCAAAAAAAAAAGTCAAATTTCAAAGCACCAAGAGCTTTCTGGAGCACCCATTTTCCATCCAGTTTGTTCTAATTCTCTAATTTCTTTCTTTCCCTTGAATTTTATTTCCCTTATATTTGTGTTGAAAATGTAGGTTTTTCCTGGCAGTTACCCGCAAAGGGACTAAGAGGGGAAAGGCAGCAAGGACTAATACTACATTTAGACTACAAGTAGAGTGTGCGGAAGACACCTGTGGTCAGCACTGCCCGTGAGCTAGCAAGGCTCACAGATGCCACAGGAGGATCAGGTCACACCCCTAAGTTTAGACGTTCCCTCAACCAAGACCCTGGAAGAGGCTGGGCCCGACATTCGCGGGGTCACAGAAGTCTCTGGGCTTGCTCTGCTCTTCTGTGACCCCCTCCTCGCTCTTACATCATGGAAACAACCTCTTCAAGCCAGCCCCACCAGGAGTCACAACCCACAGACACGACCTAATGCAGACTGGCCATGGCACTTCTTGAAAACGTGAGCTCTAAGTTGAGACCAGGTACAACGGGTGGGGGCAGAAGTGCAGCTGGTGCCACATTTCTCTGCCTTGGATTAATGACATGTTCCAGGATTCGGCAGTTCACAGTGCAAAGCTCAGAGTCCCGACACACAGGACTTGGGATACGTGCTTTGTTCTACAGAATCTGTATTAGTGACATACTTGGTCTATCCCATGGATGCTCCCGCTGAGTGATATACAGACAGTCGTGAGCCACTATGAGAGTGTTAGGAACTGAACCAGCAGCCAGGGCTCTTAACCCCTGAGCATCTCTTCAGCCCCAACAAAGTCGCTCCTGAGGTTAAATGGTCTGAGGGTTGAAAGGACCCAAGATAACTGAGTTAAAGATCTGCAGTGTCAAAGTAGCTAAAGAGGAGTCAGGACGTTATTTTTCCTTGTCTTTAACTCACAGGCTTTAGTAGTTCAAGGAGCGACTCTGGAACAATTTGCTCTGAACAGGAATTCTCTTTCATTACTGTATTTTTTAAAAAAAGATAGTTACAATTTTCCCAAACCATCATTAATCTGTTTTTTTTAAATCTATCAGTTTTTTTCCTCTATACAAAACTTATCAGTGGATTAATTGAAATTTAGCTACTTTCAATAGCGGAGAGCTAGCCTGGCATGTGCAGTGGTGAACAATGTGAGACCTTGTCTCAAATAAGACAGAAAGAGAGGAACATGCTTAGGACTGTCCTGTGCCTTCCGCAGAAAAGGAAGTCTGTCCTCTTTGCAGACTTCCCGCAAGTCAGAGCCTGTGATGTGGCAGTTCTTTCTAACCCAAGTCATTCCTTGTTTCTTCACTGTGCCTCCGTGCGGCCACTAGACTGCTTTGCCCATTGCTTCTCTGGTTGCCCTCACCCATGCAGTTGACATCTGACTTACTTTTCAGTTCCCTCGAAGTCTCTGGAGGCTTTGTGTGGATGGACTGACAAAGAGTTCACCTTTGCTTCCTGCACAGAACTAGCCTGGTTCTAGTTTGTTTAAAGCTTTTGTAAAATTAACTAGTAATATGTAGACCGAGGATGCTTGTTTGTTTCCCCGGCTGCCCAGACCCGAAATAATTACACAGAAACTATATTAATCACAACACTGCTTGGTCAATCACTTAGGCACATTGCTAGCTACTTCTTATATCTTAAATTAACCCATTTCTATTATTTTATATTTCACCACGAGGCTCGTGGTTTACCGGCAAGGTTCCTGCGTGTCTGTCTCCTTCAGCAGCTACACAGCGTCTCTTTGACTCTGCCTACTCTCTATCTACATCTTTGTTCGGATTTCCTGCCTTGCTCTATTCTGCTCTGTCTATAGTCCCAAAGCAGATTCGTTATTAACCAATGGCAATAAAACATATTCACAGCATACAGACGGGAATCCCACATCGGTAATAGATGTGTACCATAATAAAATCGAACATGAAGAAATATGAAGTAAAGTATGTCACGCCCCTCCTGTCTCAGTGGACGGATGCTTAGCCCCATGCTATGGGGCTCTCATGACAGATGCTCTGTGGCTTCTCCCTTCCTCTGTCGTGGTGCTGTGGAGCTGTGCTTGCCAGGTGGCACCGCAGGTCACGCTTGCCATCTTTACTAGCCACAGACATACTCCTCCCCATTGTCAACACTGCTTCCCATTCTCTGGTGATCACATTTGATTCTCTTTGCCATGAGGACTAACACTATAAGCCAGGCATGGTGGCACATAGCTCTGATCCCAGAACACAGGCAGCTGAGGCAGGAGGAGCATGAATTCAAGGCCACCCTGGGCTACAGAGAAAGACTGCTCAAAGACACAAAACTCCAAATGGAACTGAACCAAACAGACAAAGAAAGACAAAAGAGCTGCTGTTCCAATCTGGAGGATCCCTGGAGGGCAGGCATGCCCAAGACACACTGGGGACCAGAGGGTGAACATTTAAAGCTTTGAGCAAATATTGTCCGACTGCCTTTCAATGAAAGGAAGAAAACGTACTCTTTCTCAACATTCTTACCAGCTATTACTAATTACTATTTTTTTCCATTCTAATGAGGAAAAAGTACCTGTTCTTGATGGCTCTGTGTCTGACCTGATGCTGACTGAGCTCACCTCTTCTGGCATTTGCTCCTCATCTGCACTCCATCTTCTAGAAGCTGCCTGCTGTGTCCTCTGTACTTTACCAAGTTACGCACTGTGTGCGAAAAGAACTTAAGTTCAGCTTTCGTCTTAGCCAGTGTCTGCTTCGGCCTTTGGAAGACTCAGAAGTCAAATGTCTCCTTCAGTTTTGACTTTCTTGAGTATGCAGCATGCCAGGATCACACTGGTCACTGTCACATCTAATAAACACACACTACCTTTTAAGTGTGGTAAGTGTTCTAAGTAGGACATGGGGCTGAAAACCAAAGATAAGACAGAACACACAGGGGACGGCTGGCAACTATCGTCTTTTGTTTTTGCCATACTTGGTGGTGCTGAAGATTGGAGTCAAGGCCTTGTTCATGCCTGGCAGTCTATCACCAAGCTACACCCCTAACTCAGAACTGACCACACTCATATTTACACAAGTGCTCATGTGACCAGAAAGAGTAGCTGCCCCACATTCAAGAAGACTTGGGAACAAAATAGGTCTTACTAGTGTCTGCTGTGGAGTCTGACACTCACAGAAAGGGCTTGCTAAGGACCAACGCAGCTGGCTGGAAGCCGCACCTCCAGTGACTGGGAGATGCAGGAAAAGGATACAGAAACATTAGGGCAAAAGCTGGAGCTTTAGTGCGTGGGACAGCCTCGCCAACACTTCCCTGTCACCAACAGCCGACTCTTGAGAGCGGAGTAGCCCTCACCTTCCTATCACTATGGGAAGAGAAGAAAAGCCCGCTGACTGGACAGCACCATCTCCACCCATAGTAACCTGCACTGGCACATGTGAATCCAACATCTGTACTTTCCATCGGCTGGAAACCAGTTTCTAGTTAAGTATGCAGAGGGGCCGTGGAGCAGCTGGCAGTGCTAAGAAACGAAACCCCTACACTGTAAACACACACCACACACCACCATAATAATAAGAACGCAGGGTTTACTGAAGTCTTAAACCCCCAAGTTTCCTGCCTTTTCTTGTGTCACAGAAGTTCGTATTATGATGGCAACATTTAACGTTGCCTCAGGCTGTTGTTCATTGATTCCAACTGCACACTGCACAGGGTTCAATCCAATAAACCCTGATGTCAGTCTCAGGACAACGCCGGCCAGTTGCGCCATGTTGGAGAAGGAGATGGTCCCTGAGCCGGCCAGCCGTGCTATGTGGGAGAAGGAGGTGGTCCCTGAGCATCTCTTGTCCTTTAACCCAGTTCTGAGATCTCCTGCCACATACAGGCTAAAGTTTGTACATGGTGAAAGCAGTAAATAATTCTCTAGTATTTTCTGGTGTGATGTCATCTTTACGAGGGCCATCTCCACTCAGACACAAAGCTGCTCAGCAGATCTGGATGCACATTTTATTTTTTTATTATTATTTACTACATTTGTGTGTGTGTGTGTGTGTGTGCATACACACACACACACACACATGTCTGGAGGTCAGAGGACAGCCTACAGGGTTTGGTTCTCTCCTTTCATCATGTGGGTCCTGGGGACTGAACTCGGGTTGTTAGACTTGGCAGCAAGAGCCTTTACCTGCGGAACCACCTCACCAGCCCCCTTTTAAAGCTACCTCTCTTCCAATCCCAACCCCGGGCCTTGCACACACTAGACAAACACTTTGCATCACTGGGCTCCCCCTCAACCCTCGCCTGTTGCTTCCCTGGCTCCTGTTGGAATGCTCACTGCTGTAGGAGGTGTACTGGTTGGATGAGCCTCTACACACCTTCTGCCTTTCCTTCTGTGACCTTTCAGAGCCTTGATGAGATCAGATTCGGGGCAATTCAAGTTCTTCCACCTCAGGGCTGCAAGACTCCTGTCTATCTGTAGAAGGCTGCATGGCTCTGAAAGACCGGCTTTCCTCTGCTCTGCTAGTTAAACTAGCTAAGGACCAAGCTGCTATCAGACAAAACTGGGATCTGTATGTTGGGGGAACTATAGCAATAATTATGCATCTAACTGAAGGCAGAAAGATTCTCTTGGAAGATGTGTTTTATGTGTGCCTGTGTGCAACATAAAGAGTGTTCTAAGGAGTTTGTCAGCTTTCAGTTGCGGCAAAACACCTGAGAAAAACAAGCTGTAAGAGGAGATGGTCCCAACTTCAGAGGCTTCAGTTTGGCGGTGCTGCTTTGGGCCTGTGTTGGCTCAGTTTATCATGGCAGAAGAAAAGAGGTGGAGGGTGGAGGAACTGCTCAAGGGACTCACAAGGGACTTTACTCTGGTGAGTAAAGGAGAGAGGAAGGGGACAGGCACCCATGGACCCTTAAGACATATCCCAAGTCCTAGCTGTTCTACCACCTCCCAGAAGGCCCGAGGGCCAGGGACCAAGCCTTAACCACAAAGCTCCAGTGGGTACTTGAGAGTCAAGCCATACCAGGGAGAAAGGGATTTTAGTTAAATGGAAGACATGCTCAAACTAGATTTAAAGCTGACAATAAAACTGTGTACATCTAGCAAGATGTGCTGTTATTAGTTAAGGGTTAAGGATGCTAAAAGAGGCATCAAGTATCCCATGTTCTACACACAGTAATGTTTCCATTTGGGACTAATTAGGAGGAAGATGGCCTGTCTCAGTTGACTCTAGAAGTCTTTATCATACCAGCAGGGAGTGACAGCCTTGGGAGTGAGGTGTTGGCTGCTGTGGGGGAATGCCGTGTCTCCTGGCTTCTGTGAAAAGATGGCTTTCCAGGGGTGTGAGAGTGGAACTCGAAGAGGGTGTTGGCAGTGGCAGGAAGGCAACTATTGAGTGTGGTCCCTGGCTGAGGCTGAGTCAGGTGAGCTGCATGGCACCTGGCCGGCAGCTGATTTGCTCCTGGACGCAGTCTGCATGGTCACTGCTGTCTTGCTTGTGTGTCAGGAGGCCACTGACAGGCAGAGGGCACTCTAGGGGTGAAGAGACTTCAGGTAAGAGACAGTGGTGGGGGAGGGTAGTGTGCTCTCAAGCCTATCTGCCCACCAATTCTGAACTTTGTAGGGATTCAAACTTGGCCACTATTAAAAGTAAAATTACATTCCCTTACAATGATATTAAAAACAAGGGTAATAAAACCTACACCTCTCCACTTCTTTGTTTCCCCGCACTTTGTTATGATCACTGCGCATGTCTTCTGCGTTTACCGGCATGGGGGGAGATCCAGCATGACTCTAGACACCTCGTTCAAACCGTGCATTCAATAAGGATCATGTTGGCAGCTTGAAATTGGCATACGCTACAGACTGGACCTGATCCACTGCTTTGCTGACTGCCCATCCTAGGCTTAAGAAGGGATGAGCTACAAGCTGACAGTGCAGAGCACGCTGCAGGTGTGCTGTGTGCCCAGACGCCTTACATTCTAATTGCACAAAACTTGAACTCTACTGTAGGAGTCTCCCCTCACCTCTGAGACAGGCAGGGGAAGCTGGAAACTGTGGATGGGACCAAAGCCTACACACATTCTTTGTCACTGCTAACAAGGTGGCCAACGGTACACCAGCCAGCATTCATGCTGCCTTCCTTGTCTACTGCCCAAGCCTTCCCTGACAGCTCATGCTTCAGCACCGTTACTAAGCAGAATAAGGACTGCCTGGGTGTGAGACTGGCAACATGGCAGTTGACCTGACAGTGACAGCAGTCACTGATGGCTAAGGGTCGGGAAGCGTTCATAGCATAGTTTGTGAGGTCTTATTTTGCTACTAAGAACAGCATGGAATTTAAAATGTGTGATCTGCTTATTTCTGGAATTTTAATAGTTTCAGAATGCAGTCCACTGCAATAACTGCAAGAGCAGAAAACAGCATCATGGGTGAGAGGCCTGTGTCTGAAAAAGGGAGGGGCTGGCACTAATGTGCAGGCTCCTATGTCCGCCTGTGCTTCCCTCTGTCTCATTTCTTAAAAGAAAATGACACTATATTCATTTGCAAGCCATAACCATAGGATGAAAGCAGACAAAAAGTGAAGGAAAAACCAGCTCAAGTTTTCTGGAAGGATTGTTTGACCACACGGGACCTGTATGAAGAACACTGCACAGTGTGTTCTTGTTTGTAGATTATGGAGTTAGTTCACAGCAGAGCATGAAATAGATTTGCGCACACACAGGTGTTGTGGAATAATAGTGAGAGATTTGTTATGTCTGTCTATTGGTTTAATGAAGAGCTGAACAGCCAATAGGTAGGAGAAACTGTAGNGGAGAAACTGTAGGCGGGGCTGGTAGGCAGACAGAACAAATAGGAGGAGAAATCTGGGAAGAGGAGAGCCAGGAGAGAGAGGAAGACTCCAGGGGCCAGCCACACGGTTACACAGCAAGCCACGGGGTAGGACGTAAGGAAAGGTATACAGAAATAGGAGAAGATAAAAGTCCAGAGGCAAAAGATAATTTAAGAAAAGCTGGCAAGAAACAAGCAAAGTTAAGGCAAGGCATTTATAAGTAACAATAAGCCTCATGTGATTTGTTTGGGAGCTTAGTGGTGGGCTCCCAAAAGAGAAAAGAGTAAAACAACACACAGTCCCTACCCCCGTGCTGTCAAGCATTTTCCAGAACATCACTGGGGAAGGCATGGCCAAGGAGCTTGAGTCAGTACTCAGTCCTGAGCATCAAGGAACTGGGAAGGGAGCGTGAAACTCCCTGTTGTGAAGTGGCCTCTGACCCTGTCACCAGAAGGTGCGCAGGTCATGACAGGTTTGTGGAAGACGCAAGGAGTACGGTAACTGTGAGAAGGTGGGCTCAGGGACACCATCAGCACAATTCTCAGCTCCCAGCCCCGAGTAGTCAGGCCTTGAAGAGTAAGGGCTGGCATCTGAGAGTCACACAGAGAGAGGAGGAAATGATTTCAGTTGGGCATGGGATGATTTTAAGACAGACCTGATTGACCTTCGGAGAGCAGAAAGGGGCTGGAACAGTGGAGAAGCTGCTGGACATTGTCCAGGGACGGAAAAAGCGAGAATCAGCAGGATGGTGGGGGCAGTGAGGGAGAAGGAAACCAGCTCTGGAGGAATGCCTCTTAAGGCTGCCCGGTAAATGGTGAAAACACACGCCTCAAAAGATACTTTCAGGGGCTGGGAGATAGCTCAGCTGGTAAAGTGTTTGCTACATATCTGTAACCATGTGGGTAGGCTGGTACTAATGCACTAATACAAAGCCAGTGGGGAGAAGTTGCATGCCTGTGATCTAAGGGGACCCAGAAGGAGCCCTGGAGCTTCTGGCCTGCCAGTATAGCTGAAGCAGTGAGTTCCAATTTCAGTAAGAGATACTGCCTCAAAAGAAATAGGTGGAGAGAAACGGAGGAAGACATTTGACACCAATCCTGGCTCCTACATATATGCACACATAAACTTGAATACACAGATGAACATACACATGGTATATACAGTTCTAAAACTTTGAAGAGTTCTTCAAGTCTCCGTGTTAGCACATTTAGTCAATGTGTTTTCAACTACGGAGTGTGCTGTGCAGAGTTGACCTGGAGTTCAGCACAGACAACAACACCTGCTACAAAGTTGCAGGCAGCAATTCCAGGCACAGTTAAGCAATATTTCCCAATAAGGACTTAAAACCTGCCCTCATTTTATGGTACTTCAGACCCCAGGGACCTACACATTTCTTGACCCAAATTCTACAGCCCAAAGCTTCAGATGCAGCAAGTAGTCCTGGAAACAAAAATGCCAAGATATTGGAAGAGATTAAAACATTTGAACAGTATTAAGGAGACATACAATTAATGCACTATTCAATTAATCTCATTAAAGTCTGCATGCTGATGGTCTTGAGTCTAATCACAGTTGTGCAATCACTCTCGCAATTGCTAATAGCTTTCATTTTCTCTCAAAGAAGCCCATTAGCAGTCACTTCTCTTCCACCCAAATCCTCTAGGCTTCAGATGACTCCCCTAGTCCCCAGATGACAACTTCAGTCCCAACATGGCTCCCCAAGTCCCTCAGACTACTCTAAGTTCCAGTCAATTCCTCCAACCTCCAGATATTGCCTCCAGACCCAAGATGTTTCCTCCAGAACCCTGGATGACTCCTTTAGCCACCGGGACAACTGCTCCAGTGCCCAGGGAACTCTTGGGTCTATAGGTTTGCTGGACAACAACAGATGGAATCACCACATGTATTCCTATATCTAGATGCCTTTTCAGAGCATGTTTCAAGGCTTACCCATGCTTGGCATGCATCTCTGATCCATTATTTTTACTGCCATCTACCTCCCTACTGTACGGATCCACCTATGTTGGCATCTGGATGTGAGAAGTCCCTCAAAATGTCCCATGTACTGAAGGCCTAGCCTTCAGCTTTTGGGATCCTTGGAGACAGGACATTCATTCAGAAGGCAGGCCGTAGAGTTAGGAAGTTAGGCCACTAATATCCTCTTGAAGGGGATATTGGGACCCTGGCCAACTTCTGTCTCTCTTTGCTTCCCAGCCGTGTTAAGATGAACAAGGTTCCTCTGCCAAGGGCTCCCACAATGATGTGCTGCGCTCCCACAGCCCACAGCACCTGGGCCAAGCAACCATGGGATGAAATCTCAGCAACTATGAGCCCAAATGAAACCTTTTTTCTTTTTAAGCTGATATATTTCAGGTATTCTAACACAATCACAGAAAGCCAGCTAAAATAATCATGTCATATTTATCTGTTCACCAATGAATATGTGAATTACAAATAATGCTATAAAGAAAATGTGTGCATATACACACGTGCACACACACACACACTTTCTTTTGAGATCTCATGCCTCACTCGGCCTTCTTAGTGCTGGGATTACAAGCATGGACCATGATAACAAGCCCGTGTACAGATGTATACACACATATTCATTTCTTTTGGGTTGCAGAATTTCTTGGTCATGTGATTCTGTGTTTAACGACTCAAGGAACTGTTACATGCTACTGAAGGCCAAGGTGCCATTTACATTCTTATTAGCAATGTATAAAGTTTCCAATTTTCCACATCCTCCTTAATAGTTGCTAGTATCTGTGGATGCTACATCTTATTTTATTCCTGGTTCTGAGGATTGAGTCCAGGGCCTCAAGCATACAAGACACAAGCTCTATCACTGAGCTAAATGCTGTGAGCTCATTCTCTCTGTCTTTCATGTATCATGTGTCCAGGTGTCTTGCTTTATAAAAACACACTCTCGGGCTGGAGAGATGGCTCAGTGGTTAAGAGCATTGCCTGCTCTTCCAAAG
>LOEQ01006977.1:87067-102434 GCA_001685075.1 Bramus lutescens | reverse complement strand
TCCTCTTGCTCCTGCGCTGAAGAGGTCCTTGCCGGCTTATAATGTGCACACAATAAACCTTGCTTTTTGCATTTCGGTGACTTGATCTCGCTGGTGGTCTTTTGGGGTCTCTACGGACTGGACATAACAATTTGGCTTTTGAAAGTATGGATGAATATTCATAATACCCTGTTTTCTTTTTCTCTGCAGGATATACCATTACACTTAGGAGAGCAGGCTGTAGACACTTGGCTGTGACCATGCAGACTAGGTGAGGAATACAACACTCCCCATGTGGATAAGTCCACCAGATTTAACCTTCAGGGATCTTAGTCTACATTACACGGTCAAACCATGAAATTTGTTTTTTTGGGGGGAGCTGAGGAGTGAACCCAGGACCTGGTACATGATAAACAGGTGATCTGCCACTGAGCTTAGGTACCATTACAGAATTTGCACTAGCAACACAAAGGCCACTTTTAATTCTGCATAAGAAAAACAAAACATGGGCTAAGGCCCTAATTTTTAAATGCTTTGCCTGGTGGGCACAGTCACAGTTCATGAGTCTCATTTGGAGTATGTTTTGGAGGCTGCATTTTGGTGTCAAAATTAAATTTGTAACATGATCTAAATCATACAATCCATTTAAATTCTAAAATAGTTATTTTTACATCAGCCTTATGAAGTTTAATTCACTCTCTTGCCCTGAAAGCTTTAACGAATACTTAAAATATCTCCACCTTTTTTCCTGTAATTCACCACATTTGCTTTTGTTATAAATATGCTGCCTGGATTTGCATAGAAATTATATGTCTAGAACAGTATGGGGGCGGGGAAAGAGGCTGGAAATACATCCACCATCCCTAAATGAGACTGTGCTCACATCTGCATGAACAAATACACTGTCTCGCTTGTAAATGAGTTCTCATTTGTTGCTTATTCTTAACGCTGCAGAGACTATTCTGAGGGATGATATAAACACACAGACACTGTTTGGAAGGTTAAAGTAACCTCTGCCTAAAGTTTCCTTTCTGTCTGAGGAACTGAGAGTAAAGTTTTGCTAGTCCCACTTACTATGTCATCTCACTTAGGTCTAGAAAAACAAAAACAAACAATGCAGCCCCACGAAAATATGTGCTTCAGTAATCGTTGTGGACAAACATTAATAGAGTGGATGCCCTTTTAATTATATCCATTTGCTAGTACTTCATACATGAAATGCTTTTATTGAGGATGCTTGCTTCATCCTTAGACGATAACTTTGAAGTTTACTGAAGCCTCCGAAGGATGCAGTCCAGATAAAATCTAAAGCTTCACAGTAAAAACATTAAAGAGAATATGGTGACCTACTGAGCCCACACTGAACACACGCTGAGCTTCACCTCCACAGGGACAAAGGGGCAGGAGCCCTAAAGACCAGGCTCTTGGCAGAAATAGTAACTGTCTTTGTCTCGCAAATCAGGTTCAGCAAGCACCTATGGAAATTTACATATTTAAGTGACCTAGCCTGATAATGGCAAAAAGCATCAGTTAAAGTATTAATTACATATGCATTAAATAATGATAAGAGCATTAAACAGTAGATAAGAGCATTAAACATCTGGATTTGACTCAAGATGCCTTTAACAGTTACTCTGCTGTCAATTCACAGCCAATGCCCCGAGTCAGACTTGAAAGTTACTATTGGAGGGACAGGCAGGTATTCATGCCTCAACCCAATATAGTGTTAAGAAAGATGACAGGAAACAAAGGAAGGAAGGACAGACACTGCTCAGAGTGCACGCACTGTGGTATTCCATAAATGTGAGACCCTCTTTAATTTCTGCCTCAAGTTAGTTGACTAGGATTGGAAAGAAGAATTAGCTTAGTAATTTAAGTCCAATTCTCATGTTGGCTAAGTTCAAGTCCGTGTAAAGCTTTCCTGACACCAGAGAGCCCCATGGGAAGCTTGATCACAGGGCAGGCAAGCAGGATGTTTCTAGCCATCCTGCCCAATGGTACGCAGATCCTCCGGCCCGGAGTAAGGGAAAATGCTTAATCAAATACACCTGGAGTCCTTAAAAGGCTCATGGCTATACTAACAAGTCAAGCTCAATTTACAATGAAGTTATAAACTAAAATTAAGATGAATAATTATATCTCCAGGGAAAACGTAAGACTAAAACTTTAGTGGGCTAATGTCAGTAGCTGGTTATTTTAATCTGTCAAAACTAAAGTCAACATCATTAGGCTCATATCTCCAGCAAACACCCTGCTGCATTTGTGTGGAGACATAAATTTTCCTATGCCTTCTTTTACTGACCTCATTACAATTTCTAGTTTTTGGTGTGTGTGTATGGTGTACATGCATGTGTACATGTGTGTGGGGTACATGTACCTGTGGTATATGTGTGTGTGTGTGTAATTCAAGGTCCACATCAGGCATCTTCCTCTTTTCTACCTAAAACTTTTGAGACAAGGTTTCTCATGGAACCCGACCTACAGTTTCTGCTGGACTTGCTAGTCAGCAGCCCCCAGGGTTCACCTGTTATGCTGCTCACTCCCCACCCCGCCAAGTGCTGAGATTACTTTTACACGCATAAACCTCCCTCAATACATAGCAACAAGCTTGCAAACAGACATTTTCCTAAACCCTGCCTCCTCAAGAAATTCTTAATGGATACCAGTAATGCAGAATGAAGCTGTCTATGAAATGTGCTTTTTGCATTATGGTAAAATGACCAAGTGTCTGGAAGTTAAAATGCTGCACACCGGAGCCAAATTATTTTGGGCTACCTTCAGTCCCTCTGAAGGGACGTTGCCCATCCTTATGCGTGACCCAACCTTTGAGACGTATTAGGAAACCACTGACTCTCACAATCCAAAGCCAAGTATAGCAGACATCACTGGAACCCTCAGTAGAGAACTTTCTGCTTGGCAGTAATCCACCAACATATTTAAAAAGTGCCTTGATTTATAAATTCTTTTTTATTACTATAAAAACATAATAAAACTGACTGTATTGGAACAAGATATTTGGGGTGACCTGAATCTGTGTGCCTGGGCCATAACTACTCATAAATTATCTCTGACTGTATCTGAGGCACGTTTTTGCAGGGACACTACAGTTAGATCAATGAACATAGCTTCATTTCAGTTACCCAGACCAGCTATAACTGCCATTAACACAAAATCCTTTCATTGTATTCGTTGAAAATTGGTCAAGTCGGCACAGACTGGCTTCTCTGTGTATCATTTCTGTCTTCCCACTCCCGTCCTGGGAGCTACTTATACATCCTGTGTCTATATACTTGATCTTATCAATTTCTGCCCCTAGGCTGGCCTAAGATTACTAGCCTCCTCCTGCATCAGCCTCCCAAGTGCTACACGCATGTGATGGCAAGCTCAGTGGGCTGCATGTTTTCTTGCCATTTCTTGGAGTTTTATGGGTTTGTTGTACATTCTGGACAGTGTGTCTATCACATTAATTGATCTGATTATCAGATACATAGTCGGCAAATTTTCCCACCTGCAAGTTCCCCTTTCAGTTTGTTCAAAGCTTCCCTCTGCCATGTAGAAGCTTTTCAGTTTGACATAGTCCATTTATTCATCTCCTTTTGCCTTTGTACCTGAGGGTTCAGCATGATATTTCAAAAAACTCTGCCGATGCCACTACTAAAGAGTCCTTCCTCAACCTTATCTTCCGGGACTTTCATGGCTGCAGGCCATCATCCATCCATCCATCCATCCATCCATCCATCCATCCATCCATCCATCCATCCATCCGACCATTTTGAGTTGATTTTTGTGTGTGGCACAAGATCAGGAGTTTAATTTAATGGCTTTTTCTTTTTGTTTTCTGCACAGGAACCCAATTTTCCCAATACCATTTACTCATGAATTTCCCTTTTTCCATTCTATATTCTTGGGCCCTTGTCAAAATTAGTCAGTCTGAGCTTTCTATTTGGATCCTTGTATCTACATGTCTGTTTTGATGTTGGTACTCACTATTTTGAGTCCTATAACTTTGTGATATGTTTGTATTATGTTTTATACTGGGACTGAACTCAGGGTCTGGTGCATGCCAGGAAACCATCAGGAAGCTTCGTCCCAGCCCCTGTGACATTTCCAATCAGAGGATTTACTTAAAGCTATCCCCACCCATAAGGATTAATTTGGCTATTTGAGCTCTTCTGTGGTTCTGTATGTTAGGTTGTTTTTCTTTTTCTTCTTCTTATCTTTGTAAAGAATGCCCACAATATTTTGATAGGGAACATATTGAATCTGTATATTTGACTGCAAATATATAGGGAACAGTCCTCAACACAGAGCCAAAAATCTGTGTATTACTTTTGACCTCTAACAAATGTAACTACCAGTAGCCTGCTCACAGGATGTTCCTCACCAGGAACATAAGCAGCTAAGGAACATATATTCTATGTCTTGTATACATGGTACAAAGTATGCCAGAGTCCCCTAGAATCACTTTGTACTACAGTATACAGTATGGAGACTGAACTAACTATCCACACAGAGGTGACCGGCACCACACAGTGCTCATGGCAAGAGGAGTTGGCTAGAAGTGGCTACAGCAGTGTGGCTTGTACCACACACACCTCCAGGCTGTGCCAAGTTGACAGCTGAAGTTAACTAGGGCACTTACAATATACATGGCACCTTTGGCACATGAGGAAAAAAATATAAACTAATATAAGCATTAAATCATGACTGAGCAAAACTACAGATGGATATAGTCTAGAGTTATCTGGTCATGAGCCAAAGGAAGCAAGCCAGTAAGCAGCTTCCTCATGTTTCCCGTGACTGCCCCTGCCCTGACTTTCTTAATGATGGAATGTTACCTGGAAACATACACTGAAATAAACCCTTTCTTGCCTAATCTGCTTTTGGTCATGGTGTTTTGACATAGCAACCAAAACCAAATCAGGGCAGAAACTGGTATCAGGAATGGTGTGTTGCTGTGATGGGCCTAACTATGGTTTTTTTTGGGGGGGGNTGTGGGGGTGGGGGAAGGACTGCAGAAGTGTCTGGAACTCTGAGTTAGAGAAAAACCATCTGAGTGATCAGAATTTGATGGTCTCTATTGTGGGAACTTGGAACAATGTAGAGAAAAAGGCACATGATGAAGGCCTGGCTTGTGAAGTTTCAGAGGGAAGTTTGACAGTCCTTCAAAGACTGTTGGGTTGCTCGTGTGATGTATTTAAGAATCTGTAGATGTGAAACCTCAGAATCACTGGGACAAAGGATGCTGGTTTGCTGGGTCAAAGAATCAGCCATGACTAGTAAGAGGGCAGCAGCAAGTGGTGGTACAAGGGCCAAGGCTACACATTAAGCTGCAGCAGAACTTGGCAAATAATATGCAATAGTCTCCTACATGGCACTGGTTTTAAGCCATAAAGAGGTTATGGCTTGTGGTATGGCTCTGTGTCAGGGTAGGAGTCACTGCAGAGAGGAGCTAAGGTGCTAATGGACCACCGGAGAAGGTGGAGCCTCAGCTGCAGTGAGGACCTCAGGATTGAAGGAGTATGGAGAGAAGCTGAGGCTTGCCACCATGTGGCAGGATCAGAGTCCTTGAAGACAGACCAAGAAAGGTTACTTGTACAGGGGCAGCCTTGGTTACAAAGGAAATCCCAAGATGCTGGAGACACGAGGATTGTGGGATGTCTGCCAAGGGTTGGGCATATGTGAAGTAGAGCTGACATGAGCCTATGAGACAAGCTGTGTGAGCTGCGGACTGCAGACCTGGAGAGGTGGGACTGTGCATGCCCTTTGGAGTCTAGAGGATTATGCCATGAATCCCAGGTTCTGAACAATGAGTTACAGACTTGATTTACACTACTGGATGCTGGTTTTGCATTTTCGCTCTGTTCTAGCTCTTCCCCCTTTTTTGAGTAAGAGAGTGTTTAACTTGTTTTTGATTTTGCAGAAGCCCCAGTTGAGAGACTTTGGTTATTTTAAAGGGAAACTGAACTTCTAAAAACATTGGAACTTTTAAAGTCTGTGGAATTTTAAAGCTGTCCTGTGTTTTCTATAATAATTTAATGTGAGATCTTAGGGACACATAAGAAAGGAAAGGTTATGGCTGAAGGTAGTGTGTTTGCATGTCAAGCTGAGGAGGATGAAGTCTCTTAGTTTTAACTGTCAACTTCCCACAGTCCAGAGTTATCTGAGTCTTAAATGGTCAATTGTCTTGAACAGATTTGTCTTTGGGCAAGTCTGTGGGGACATAGTCTCATTTTTTAAATTGATTTAGGAAGGCCTAACCCACTTTGGGTGGTACAACCCCTATGCAGAGGTTCCTGAGTTGTATAAGAAAGACTGCTGACAAGAGCCAGAGACAGCAAGCCAGTAAGCAGCATTTCCCAAGGTTTATGCTTCAATTCTTGCTTGTCTTCTTGTCCTGATGTCCCTCGAGGGTGGACTATGACTAGGAAGTATAATAAACCCTTCCTTCCCTAAGCTGCTCTTGGTCGAGCGTTTTATCAAAACAGTTGGTGCTTGTGCACATATATTAACTTTTAATAGACTTAAATGTCTTTCAGAAATACTATAGTATATGTATTTTATGTATTTGCAACAAGCTATTTCTTAAAGCTTTTCATTTTGTGGACTCTGAATGGCCCAAGTCTCCTAAAATCACCAGACATTAGTGGACCTGAGAGACTGAGGTTCCAGGGCACTGCTTTGGCTATGTAGACATCTGAACACGAATTCTTCCAAGCCATACCATGAAATGCTCTTTGAACTTCTCTAGGGAGTACACTTCAGCGTCAGGCTGTTGACCTCCTTGGTTAAATTATTCCTAAGTGTTTATTTTAAGATACTTGTTTATTTTTAATTTTATGTGTATGCATGAGCGCTGTCATTTCTGTGCATGTACCACATGTGTGGCTGGTGCCCATGAAGACTGGACAAGTTAGAGACAGTTTTGAGTACCATGTGGGAACTGAACTTAGATCTTCTCCAACAGCAGCCAGTGCTCTTAACCACTGAGCCATCCCTCCAGCCTCCTAACCACTGAGCCATCCCTCCAGCCTCCTAACCACTGAGCCATCTCTCCTGCCTTCATAAGGACTTTTTGGATGCTATTATAAATCAAATTGTTTTCTTTCTTCTTCAGTTAGGTCAGTTGTTTGTATATAAGAACATCCAGACTTTTATTTCTTGTTTTTATATCCTGTACTGAATTTATTTATTTCACAGTCAAAGTTTATGTGAAAGCTTCTTTATGTCTAGATCCAGAGAATTACCGTTAATGGTTAGAAAAATAAACACAAATGAAAAAGAGGCATTTAGGAAAACCAAACCCAATCCCTCAAAAACAAAGGGCAAATTTTAGGTGGCTAATACACAATCACTACAGTTTATTCACACACATGATAGTTTACATGTCAGTGAACAAGACATGGGCCTTCATGCTATGGCTGCCATGTGCTGAAACAAGGACCAAAATGAACGGAGAGACTGCAACAGAAAACTGCTCTTTCACACGCCCACAGATCCTTGGTAAGCATTCTGCTTTCCCCAGAGTATAATCTGTACCTTTATCACACTCGAGGAAGAAAATGTAGAACACTCTGGGCTTTGGTAACAGGAGACATGCCAAGTCATTTATTAATTTTAAAACCTTTATTTAAATAAGGTGTAGGCTTCCTCTGTGTGTGTGTGTGTGTGTGTGTGTGTGTGTGTGTGTATGAGGAGGCCAGAGAACAACCTCGGATGACATCCTTGCTGCCATATATTTTTTTCTGAGACAGGTTTCTGGCTGACCTGGACCTTGCTGAGTAGCATAGGCTGTCTGGCCAGAGAGCCCCAGGGATCCTCCTGTCTCTTGTTTCCCAGGGTTGGGATTACAAGTGCATGCCATCATTCCTTGATTCTCAGCATGGGTTCTAGGGATCAAACTTGGGTCCTCATGGCAAGCATGCAGACCTGAAGACGAGCATCTACACTGTACCCCACCTCCCCAGCAAAGGTGCTGATCTCAGACCCCAGTTCAGAGGACCTGCAGATCTCTGGGGACAGAGCAGGGCTGCTCTGTGGGGACTCTCAGAAGCAGGCTTGAGAAGAGTCATCCAAGAGTGGACAGATCTTACCTGCACCCCCTCCTGTGTGAACACACACTTACAATGCCCCAAGAGTACAGTCTAATGAATTTAAATTGGCTACTACAGGGTGGGGTGGGGNGTGTGTGTGTGTGTGTGTGTGTGTGTGTGTGTGTGTATGAGGAGGCCAGAGAACAACCTCGGATGACATCCTTGCTGCCATATATTTTTTTCTGAGACAGGTTTCTGGCTGACCTGGACCTTGCTGAGTAGCATAGGCTGTCTGGCCAGAGAGCCCCAGGGATCCTCCTGTCTCTTGTTTCCCAGGGTTGGGATTACAAGTGCATGCCATCATTCCTTGATTCTCAGCATGGGTTCTAGGGATCAAACTTGGGTCCTCATGGCAAGCATGCAGACCTGAAGACGAGCATCTACACTGTACCCCACCTCCCCAGCAAAGGTGCTGATCTCAGACCCCAGTTCAGAGGACCTGCAGATCTCTGGGGACAGAGCAGGGCTGCTCTGTGGGGACTCTCAGAAGCAGGCTTGAGAAGAGTCATCCAAGAGTGGACAGATCTTACCTGCACCCCCTCCTGTGTGAACACACACTTACAATGCCCCAAGAGTACAGTCTAATGAATTTAAATTGGCTACTACAGGGTGGGGTGGGGCTACATAGTAACAGCTAAGTACCTGGCTCATCACATGTGTAATTCCAGCACTTGAGATGCTGAGGCAGGACGACCAATGCTGAGTTTGAGGATAGCCTGGGCTTTATAGTAAGTTTCAAGCCAGCCTGGGTTACAGAACTAGCTCTTATTTCAAAAAACAATGTGAGAAGTTGTGGTTTGAATGAGAATGCCCCCAAAAGGGAGTGGCACTATTTGGAGGTGTGGTCTTCTTGGAGTACGTGTGGTTTTGTAGGAAGTGTGTCACTGTGGAACTGGGCTTTGAGGTCTCATATATGCTTAAGCCATGCCCAGTGAGATAGTTCACTTCCTGTTGCGTGTAAGATGTAGAACTCTTAGCTACCTCTCCAGCACCATGTCGGTGGGCATGTAGCCATGTCCTACCATGATGATAATGAACTGAACCTCTGAACTGTAAGCCACCCCCATTGAAATGGCTTCCTTTATAAGAGTTGCTGTGGTCATGGTCTCTCTTCACAAAATAGAAGCCCTAACCTGAACAGAAGCCTCCTACTTTTCCCTTGAAGTTGTCTTCAATGTTTATCTCTATGACACAACTCGGGTATTGCCCACCAGCTGCAGGCGAACTTTCCTGAGGGCAGCCGAGGAAGCAATGTCTCCAGAGCACCTGGCTGCAGTGCTGAGCCAAGCTGCCTCCAGCTTCGGTCACTGAAAATACCATCTACTAAACGGAGAGCCCAAGGGATGCTGCAAATTCATGGGAAGCAGTGACCGTGAGGGGCAATTTCGGATGAATAACGGTGCACAGAAAAGTTTGCAATTTCACATTTGGGAACCTGCAGGAATGGTGTTTACGAGGAGTAAGTATGTAAGTAGATATTAAAAGATAGGCTGGACAGAGACTCACTTGATAGACTGCTTCCCCATGCTTTCACAGACAGATCACAGTGTACATTCTGCTGCCATTGAGCAAGCACTCAATAGCCAGAGGCATCTTGGGAAAGACAATGGCACTCTGCAGTCACCAGAGTCAACAGGGGTTAAGGATTCCACACAAGGCCCCAGGAGTAAACTCCAAGGGCATTTATAGGTCACTCCAGGCTTTTGTATAAAAAGGTCCTGAGGGATGATTTTAAAGAGATCAGGAAATGAATGTCATCGAGATGCATGCTGTAAAAGACACAAAGAATGAATGAAAAAAAGTTTAAAAGGTCCTGAGGGCTTTCGTAACCACATAACCCCACCCCACCCTGTAGTAGCCAATTTAAATTCATTAGACTGTACTCTTGGGGCATTGTAAGTGTGTGTTCACACAGGAGGGGGTGCAGGTAAGATCTGTCCACTCTTGGATGACTCTTCTCAAGCCTGCTTCTGAGAGTCCCCACAGAGCAGCCCTGCTCTGTCCCCAGAGATCTGCAGGTCCTCTGAACTGGGGTCTGAGATCAGCACCTTTGCTGGGGAGGTGGGGTACAGTGTAGATGCTCGTCTTCAGGTCTGCATGTTTGGTCCTAGAGGAAGCTGATTACCCAGGAACACAGCTACTGCTCTCCTGTGTCTCCAACTTGTTAGTCCCTTGACACAGCTTGATGCCAGCCCTACCTGGAAGGGCTATGATGTTCTACTGAAATGCTAAGCAAAGCAGGCAGAGCTCCCCAAGGAGAGGCAGTCACAGGAATTCATTAGGTGGGGGTGAAAATGGAAATGGATTTCTAGATCAATTTTTTTTTAAGACAGGTTTCTCTGTGTACAATCCCTGACTGCTCTGGAACTTAAGATGTAGGCAGACCAGGCTGGCCCCAAACTCACAGAGATCTACCTGCCTCTACCTTCTAACTGCTGAGATAAAAGTCATGCACCACTATGCCTGGTTGGTCTTTTCTTTTCTTTCTTTCTTTTTTTTTTAAACTATTCCCCTGGTCCTGGCATGAATCAATTTGGTAACTATTCAATCAACAACAAACTGTCTGAGCTTAAGCATGAACGAGGTGCCTTGTATGAAGGCTATTCCTTACACAGAGAGCACGGACAGAATCTGTGAGTGGCTTCAAACTCTTGCAAACGTCTGGGCATGTACCACAGCTCTGAGCCCTTGCCCAAACAGGGTTTTCCGTCCCTGCAAACTTACTGACATTTCTAATGGCTGGCTTTAATGGTCAACTGGACATAACCTAGAATCACCTGGGAAGAGATTCAATGAAGGGCTGTCTAGATTAGGTTAGCCTGTGCACATGTCCGTAGAAGACAGTCTTAAATTAATTGATGTGGGAAGATGCAGACCTCTGTGGAACCATTCCCTGGGTTTGGGTCCTGAACTGCATATAAAGGTCGGGGAAAGTGAGCCCAACACCAGTAAGCATGTATGCATGTATGTGAATTGTGCGTGTCATGTGACTAGATGACGGAGTTCCTGCTGCCTCTACTTCCTGGTAGTAAGGGATTGTGACCTGGAATGACTAGCTAAAACAAACCCTTTCTCCCTAAGTGATTTCTGGCAGGGTGTTTTATGAATGAAGCTAGGGCAACATTTCTATCTACTTCCTTGGATGGCTGAGCAGAACCATGCTGTCAAGCAATGAGAAGCCCCAAACAAAGAGCAAGGTACCAGGGAGGCTGTACACTAACACTACCCTTGCCAGAACACGAGCAAGGCAGATAGGCAGGAAGACTCCTCAGCCCCGTCCTCACCTACTCTCACTGGCCCCTCAGCCTTCACCACCACCTCACTGCTGCCTCATTTGCTCTCACTCTACCAGGAGGTGGAGGCAGCTTGGTCCACTTCTTTTCTATGCTAGGTTAACATGTGATTCAACAGGCTGGTCTTTAGGGAGGGCAGAGTTTGATGGTGTTCAATCCATTCAAATTACTCTTTGATGGTGATTATCGTTACGATTATGGCCGTTCTTTGCAGTGTTGCAGATGAAAACCAAATCCAGCTCATTCTTGATGAGCACTCTGACACTGATCTGTGGCCAGCCTGGATTCTGTAGAGTAACAAAACTTACAGAAGAAATCTCTTTCTATACAGAGAAATGGGATTTATTAGAATGAATACAGGCTGTGGTCCAGCATCTCCAACAATGGTTGCCTATGAACAGAAGGTTCAAGAATAGGAGTTTTCCAATTCCTAAGGTTGGATGTCTCAGCTGGTCTTCAGTGTATGCTGGAATTCTGAAGAATTAGGTTTTAATGCCAGCGAAAGAATGACTTGCTGAATGACTGAGAGCAAGCAGGCAAAGAGGGCAAGCCTCCTTCTTCCATATCCTTATCTAGGCTTCCAGCAGAAGGTGTGGCCTAGATTAGAGGCGGGCTTTCCCACCTCAAAGATCTGAATTAGAAGAGAATCTTCCCACATCAGATTAAGCAAAAATCCCTCACAGGTGTACACCTCTATGTTTGGGTTTTAGTCAATGCCAGATGTTGTCAAGGTGACGACAACCAAGAACAGCCATCACATGACTCCTGAAGAGCAACATCTTTTGACTGAGTGGACTCTTCTCTAGTCACTGGAGACCCTGAGACACCAGGGTCATCTTGGGTGCTGCCTAATGAGCAGCTTTGGCTCTGGGGCCACATAAATACAGCCCCCACATGCTACTATTAACCTAGGCTCCTAAGAGCTTGGCTGAAGGTTTCTTCCCTTGGAAAGAATGTTTATTTTCATTTAAGTTAATAGGGAAAACAGGAGATGGGGACCGCAGAGAACGCCACTGAGGTCATGTGCTATATAACTAAGATGTGACATCGGACTTTACTGTGTTCACAGTGTAAAGGCTGGCAAGGTTATCAATTATACAGTAACTGCACAGCTCCCAGGACCTCTGAAAGGGTTTAAAACCATGAGGCTAGATGACATGTAAGAAGAAACTCCTGTATCATTTAGGATGTCCTTCCTGATGTTAGTTTGTTTCTGTCCTGTCTTTCAGCTGATTTCTGCAAAGGTAGGTAGATCACTGGGACGACGCACTAAAACTAACAGGACACATTTAAACACACATCAAAACCCTGAGAAAAATTCAGACTGTCTACCAGGAAGATCCAAAACAGACAAGAGAGTTGCATTTTCCCAGAAGCCAACATAGGCCTCCCTCCTGCAGTCACTTCCAGAATTGGTTCTCCAATGCCATACTTCAAGTTTACTACAGCTATGACTCCTTTATTTCTAAAATGTGTTACTCTATTTTATTTCTGGAGACAGAGCCTCCCTCTGCTTCCTGAATGCTGAGGTCACAGGTTGAGAGTGCTAGTTTATTTTCTGACCCTGTATAAAATTAACACAGTACAAGAAAGCAGCAAAGACACACGCTGCTAACTGTGCCTGACAAGGGAAATAAGCCAGCAGTGACTGGTGTGTACGGGAGGAGACAGGACATCTAGAGACACATGTAGGCACACCGGTTTGTACAGCATGACGGAGACCATGACAGCTGAGTGCAATGTCCAACCTACTGCCACAACAGCCAAGAGAAGCATCTGCAAGTCTGGATGCTTGCTATTCTGGGTCTGCTTCAGCAGACAAGCCAGTCAGTTCCTTAAGGCTTCATGTTCTGTGATAAGAAAAGCATATATTTAAATATAGATAAAACTACAATAATGTTTCTGCAAAACTTTCATTTTTTTAAAATCAACTGAAACCTAATGCTTGGCTTTTCCTCTTTTACTTGTTTTCTTTTGACTCTGAATTCTGTTTCCTGCTTAAGTTGATGGAAGCTAAGCAAATAGATGTTTATTTTTCTTAATGCTTATTTATATTTCTGTGTGTTTATGTGTATGTGGGCAAGAATATGCCACAGCACACATGTGGAGGTCAGAGGACGATGGGCGGGTATCAGATCTCTCCTTCCACCACATGGTTCCTGGAGACTGAACTCAGGAAGGGTTCACCAAGCACACTAATGCTGCTGTGTCTTGCCATGTCATATAGAAGCCTCCTGGTAAGAACACTGAACAAGTCTTGGTCAGGCGGCTCCACAGCTGCTCTGAACGGTCCCCGGACGGATCTTCGGAGTCTACAGTTAGTTCTGTGTGCTGTTATGACAGAAAGCATCTGAGGGCTCTGTGGGACCTAACTAAGTCTGCAGGGGACAGAGCTTGGGGGGAACCTATGTGTCATATCCCCAGCCCTCACTGGAGTTCTGGGTTGCTCTTGCTATCTTGGTTTTCCTAAGCTTCCGTGTGCTTGCATCAGAACAGCTGGGCTTTCTCTAGTGTTTCTGTCCATCTGTAGCCTGGGCCTTGCCTCATGAATCAAGCCAGGGCGTCGCAGCGCTCACCACCTGTCTCCTCTTAGTGCTGGGTTACTTGCCTTCCAACATTTAGGGTTATAGTTACTTAAAGCAGGTATGTAAACTGGATTCCTGTTACTTCTGTGTATCTAGATGGGCAGTTTAAAAACAACAAATGACCTAGATAATAAAGTGTGTCCATTTTAGTTAACTGCATGTACTTAAACCTCACTGTAATTAACTAGGTTTTACTCCTGTCTTATACACAACCACAAACCTCAATAAATTTGTTATCTGATATTATATAGAATTTTTTTTGTTGTTGGAGGTGGTTACTAGGGATAGAAACCAGGGCCTTGTAGGTAAGCACTCCACCAGAACTATATCCCTGGCTAGTTAGTCTGACATATTTTGTCTTTTAGATCTAGGACACATTTTATAAAAGCCAAGAACAACGATATAGTAGCATAGCATAGAGGGTAAAAATGGCATGGCTTGTGTTTGAAATAATTACTTGAAATAATGTTCTATATAGTTAGAGGGAGTTGCACGAGGGGACAGCTTGCTTATTGTGGATGATGGAAATAGAGAAGTAGATTTATAATTAATTTTTAGTTGATGGATTATCTTAAATAGTTAAATGTCCCAGAACACAGGCTTAGGAGTCAAAAGCAAAATGCAGTCGTCCAATTTGACCTATGACTCTCACTCTCTATTCGCTTTCCTTACAGACAATGAAATCCATCGCACACGACAACTGCAGACTCACAAGGGTAGGACAGATCTGTGTGAAGACATTACGGATCTGGTGACAGAACAGCTGCTTTAGGTCGTCTCATCCCCCACAGCTAGGACGGGCTTTCTGTTGAATACATTTCATACAGTGACACTCACAGCTTCCGAAGTGTTTACAGAGGCCCCCCCACACTTTCTGTTTTCATCTAGTGACATTGAGAGGCAGGGTCAAACTCAACTCATAAATGAGGGCATCTATTTACCTAAGGTCAGCAACTAGTTAGTGACGGATGGGTCAGGATTCCAAACTCAGGGCGGGTTGGCTGCTCGGACTTCACGCCTTTTAACACAGTAAGGTATAACCTTGATTGTGCTCACAATGAGCGTGACAAACACTGTGTGATATGAGGGGTGACACAAGGCTCACCGAGGTGACACATATGAGGGACATGTCATGATGAGTTCTGGAAAGATCAGGTGTGAATGCAGAGGAGATCAGGGCAACTGCCTAGAGCCAGACAATGAAACCATCTTACAGCATGAATGGGACCCATCCTACACCACACATGGGACCCATCCTACACCACACATGGGACCCATCCTACACCACACATGGGACCCATCCTACACCACACATGGGACCCATCCTACACCACACATGGGACCCATCCTACACCACACATGGGACCCATCCTACACCACACATGGGACCCATCCTACACCACACATGGGACCCATC
>LOEQ01006977.1:67074-80515 GCA_001685075.1 Bramus lutescens | reverse complement strand
GAGAGAGAGAGAGAGAGAGAGAGAGAGAGAGAGAGAGAGAGAGAGAGAGGCGCCACCGAGGCCACACCACAAACTGAACCTGACAAAACATCGTTCACTGTTTCCACCAGATGAGAAATTGAGCTAGAGAGTGAATCCAGCTGTGAAAGACCATACTCTGACCCCCATTCTTAAGGCTTTTATAATTATAAAAATATAAAAAACGCAAACTTGAACCCTGCTCAGAGTCAGTAACATCACATTCGGGCTCATTAGACCCCAGCCCTTCCCTTGGTAATCTTACGTTCGTCTGCTCCATATGTGATCACACAGAGCAGGGCTTGAATTCAGCCCATGGCAATCCAGAAGAAACCAGTTCTTCATAGGCCAGTGGTGCCAAGGCAGCTAGCTACATGCTGTGCTGGGCACTTCTCATCTCTCACTAATGCTTTTGGTGTAGGCATGTTGTATTGTTCATGTGCACACATGTGTGTGCTTGGCTGGGCAGGGGTTTATCTTTCCTTGATGGCTTCTATTATTTTGAGACAGCGTCCCAGGGACCCTGAAGCTCATCGACTCAGCTAGGCTAGCTGGCCAAGGAGCCTTGGGGATCTGCTTGTTTCCACACCACCCTCCTCCAGCAAGAGTTTTAGGGTGCTCCTCCACATCAGGCTTTTAAATGTGGGTTCTTAGAATCTGAACTCAGGTATGGGCAAGATTTTTGTTTTTCTACCAGCTAAGCCATCTCCCCAGGCCACTTGTTTCTTATTTTAACCATGGTTGTAGTCCACAGAAGAAAGTTGTGTCTGCAGGACCAGCTGCAGTGGCTGTCTAGGAAAGCCTACTTTAATAACTGGTTGCTTATATTTTCACAGGATTTCATTCAGTTAACAGAACTGTTCTTGTCCAGTTCTTATGTGAGGTGGGATGGGGCATGAGATAGCACAGCCCTGCAGCTGGAAAATGGGAGATTCTGCTAAAGAGCCCAGGCACCTTCAGTCCCCCCAGCAGCTCACAGACCCAGTGTCGTCCACACAGATCTAGGCCAACTGAAATACTTAATCCTGTGTTACAGGCTCCAAGCCACCGGAAACCATTATCAAGCATAAAATCTCAATACTTCATAATAAACTTCACTATGCAATCGGAGCCAGGCAAAGCTAAGGCCTTGGAGGCGGCCACAGGTAAGAAAGAACATTGCTGGGCTGGAGCATGGTCCTCAGTGACCCGAATCAGCTATAGCTGTGGTGTGGAGGAATGGGAGCGAGTCTCTTCTGGCTATTCAAAGATCACAGGAGAAGAGCTCTGGGAGCAAGTGACTGTCTTCGTTTGCTCAGTGCATTTGAGAAAATGTAGCGTTTACCAGTGACCCTGACACTGCCGCTTCAGGGCCCCCAGCCTAACGGAGGGTGTGCTAATGAGTCGCCCTTCCTGGCTCTATTTGTTATTCTAATAAAGACTTGGATAAATTTAGGACTAGGGCAACTGACACTCAAATTTTACTTTAATTTTAGATTCATTTTTGTTTCATGGGTATAAGTGTTTGTTTACTTGTATGTATGCACACCATGTATGTGTTTGGTGCCTGTGGCGATCAAAGATGGGACTGCGGCCCCTGGATTGGAGTCACTAAAGGTTATATGTGGCCACATGAGTGCTGGGAACATAACCCAGATCCCTCTACAAGAACAGCAAGTGCTCCTAACTTCAGAGCTATCTCTCCAACCCCCTGATATCCAATATTTAGTGGAAAGATGATAGGCGATGTCTGTGGTGTGCTTTGCCCTGGCCTGAGCTGTTCTGCCCACTGCAGACAGGCAGATAACACTTCAAGGGGGCTTAAGAGGGCAGATGATGTGGAAGGAGGGAGGCACCGAGGGCAGATGATCCCCGTGGTGGACAACAGCCAGTTTCCACAGTTTATAAATTATAGAAATAAAAAAATTTTTTTTGGAAAATTTCAAACACATTCAAAGTAGAAAGAAAAATATTAAGAACTTCCACATTATTTCTCATTCCAAATTAATTCTTACAATGGTGGATCTTGGTCTCTGATAGCCTTAACCCTGCCTCCAACCTTTCTGGACTATTTAGAAGTAAATTCCAGTTACCAAAATGGTATTTGCAAACATTTCAGTCTACAGCTTAGATCCTATAAAAACCTCACACTCATGATCTCATTAGTACAACTAAAAACTTCGAACTGAAGTTTTCCAACATTAAATGCTTTTCATTAAAATTTCCAGTTCCTTCATAAGAGTCAGGAAGGCTTTGGAATTTAAAAAATGATATCACACCAGAAATATGCTTAAGGAAATAAACCCTAATGCTGCCGTGAGTCATAGCGCTGTGTGTGGCCTGGTAGTGCACACCTGCCGTCCCCCGTAGCCTGGGGAGAGATGTTATCTCCAAAACTGCAGCAGCAACAGCCATAGACGAGAAAGACAAACTGAGGTTCAGACCACCGGTGCCACTGGCTTTTCAGATAAACAGGCTGGGTATTTCTAGTTACTGACTACAGGGAACCTTTCTCTCCTTGCTTTGCTCCTGGTGTGCCTGATTAAGTATGTGGCAAAACACTCATTATTTATAGGTATGAATAGCTCAACACGAACACATTTAAAATAATACTTAAAGAAACAGGTTTCTTATAAAATTACCATTTAAAATTATAATAATTTCATTTATTCTTTGATAATTTCATACTTGTATATAATATATACAAGCATGTTCTTTTAACCCCTCCACACCCCTTCCCAACTTCATATCCTTTTCAGAAACAACCCACTGAGTCTAAATAATGCTGTGCATATGCACAGGACTGGTATTAAACCAAATTAACAAATAAATAAACAAACAAATCTCAAAATGTGAGACAGGGCCTAACTATGTGGCTCAGGCTGTCCTGGACTCATAATCTTCCCCCAGATTGCCCAGGGTTGGGATTACAGGCGTGTGCTCAGAACACATGGCTCAGAATTTAAAATTTGTAAGTGCAGGATAATCATTTGAGAACACAGTATTTGAAAGTCACAGAATTCCATGGAGAGTGGCGATTCTTTTTCTTAGTGCTGCCTTCTTGTTGGGACATCCATGAATCCTGCTCGCTGAGCAGTGGTAAACCACACCAGAGGACAATTTGTGGGAGTCACTTCCCTCTCTCCACCATGTGGGTTCTGGAGATCACACTCAGGTCCCCAAGTGAGCTGGCTCAGGAGCCAGTTTAAAATCGGCTTCTGCTTTCTAACAGGAGTAGCTTAAGGAGGGCATGGAGCACCACCCTAGCAGGACATAATACAGTTTGCTTTTGTCTTCCGAGACAAGGTTTCTCTGGGTAGCTGCGGCTGTCCTGAAACTCTGTATACCAGAGCTGGCCTTGAACTCAGAGATCTACCTGTGCTGGGATTAAAGGCGTGCACCACCACACCTGGCTCATTGCTTTGATTTTTTTCAATACAGCGTGGCACTGTGTAACCAAGGCTGGCCTGGAAATTGCAATATTGCTGCCTCAGCCAGGCGCAATTACAGGTAGACCTCATCACACCTGCAGGCACTTGCTTTGCAGTGAGTCAAAAATTCTTGAAATAGACAACTATAAATTATGAGAAGAGAATGAAAATAATGACGAGATCAGCCCACGGAGGACCACTGTCAGCATCTTTAGAGATCAATAAATACACATCATTGATTCACACAAGACAATCTTATTTATCTTTTTGATAATTTAAAGATCAGTTAGACTTGAGTTTAACTTATACTTAAGGAAAAAAATCTGTAGAGGTAGAAAATAACCAGATAATAGTGAAGAAGCTCACAGACTGGGTGCTGTGGTATCTTAAGGCAGATAACTTGCTATGAGCATTCTTGAGAGAGGCTCCTGCTGCACAGCCGAGACTGCTCAGGTTTGAGGTGATCTTCCTGTTTCCATCTCCTAAACGCTGAAGTTACAGGGATGAGGGGCCGTGCCTTGGTCACATCTTTCTTTAAAAATGAGAGCCAGGGTGATGGTCCTAAGTTCCCAGCACTTAGGAAGATGAAGAGAAGGATCAGGAGTTCAAGGTTACCCTTGGCGCCACATAATAAGTTTAAAGGTAGCCTGGGCTATATAAATGCAATCACAAAAAGTCAAAATTAAACTGAACTCTATTGAAAGACCCTAGGAATGCCAATATTCTTAACAGTGAAGTGTCAGGAGATCTGCATATATGTATCAGAAAGTGATGATTAGCAGATACCACAAACACTTCTAGTATCTTTTTAAATTATTTTTTTATGTGTATGGGGGTTTTCCTTGCAGGTATGTCTGTGCAGCACCTATGTGCCAGGTGCCTGAGGAAGCCAGAAAGAGGTGTTGGATCTCCTGCCACAGGAGTTACAGATGGTTGTGAACTGCACATGAATGCTGGGAACCAAACCGGGGGTCCTTTGGAAGAGCTGCCAGTGCTCTTTGGCCCCTTTTCTAGTCTCTTATCACAAAAGATGTCATCTTCTAAGGGTCATTATTATTTTCTGGCCTGATATTCCTACTGAACATCAGTGTTTTTTAAAAAAAAGTGACTTCTTTTGTGGGGATGAGACTCGTCAGGCAGGGTCGCACTATGTCACTCAGGCTGCCCTTGACCTCTCAGTCCTTCTGTTCCAGCCTTCCAAGTGAGTGCGGGGATTCCAGATGTGTGCCAGCACCCCTGGCTCAGGCCAGCACCCCTGAGCTTTTGCTTTGCTCAGGGGTGAGTTTTACCTTTATAGATGACTAGACGACGGGTCTGTAATTTTTTTGAGAGACAGCAATATCAACCAAAGAAATAAACAAACAAAATCCAACCAATTAACTAAAAGTTCAACCCCTCCCTCTCGCCTTTTGACTTACTGACAGCTATCTCTTTAGAGAGAGGCGGATGAGTTCAGGGGACCTATTCTGAAAGCAGGGGCTCACAGGGGAAACAGGTCACAAACTGTCAAAACAAAATCAACAACAAAGAGAGTCTCCTTGCAGCATCAGCTCTCAGTAAAGCCACTCATGAGACAGACAGAAATGGGCTACGCCAGGGGTGGGCCTCAGGAACAATCAACTCTCACTTGGTATCATCTGTCAGGAGTTTGCTCTCTACCTGGTGAGCTAACTAGAAACAATTCACGGTGGCCTTACACAGGAGCTGCGATTTCATGGCAATTAATAGAATACTGAAAAAAGTTCCATGGAGAACATAAACAAAGACTACTCTGGGATTTCTGTGTTTTCCAGAGTAATCCCATTTATGAACACAACCTGTAGCTAAACGAAAGCTGTCAAAGGCACAGGATCATATGCAGAGGAAGGAACCCAGCTGAGAACTGAGTGCAAAGGGCAGGGCCTCCAAGGCCCCATAACCACCTTAGCTTCCTGGAAAGCCCTGTTTCCTGATTCAGACCCAGCCAGCTTTCTGCTAACAGCTTGTCAGGACACAAGGCTGCTACCACACTGGAGGTCACATCTGTGTGGTGCTGCTGCGGCTGTCATAGATTTTAATCCCCCAAATCTCTCAAATTAACATGCCTAGTAGGCATCTAATTAAAGATTAAGCTTGTCAATTTGAATTTTTATTGTTATTTGGTAGGAGAATTTAATGCATTCTAAAATACAGTTTTCTCATTAAAAAATTTTTCATTAATTTTTATCATATTTTAATTTTTTTGCTAAATAATAGGTTTAAAAAAGGTAAATAAAAAGAACCAATTTAAAAAGAACACAGTTATGCAGTATGGAAAGTTAAAATCAACAGTAATGAGCAGTGGGGTCGGGAATGCTCGCAGCAGCAACAGGTTCAAGGGCAGCTGTACCCTTCTTTGTTCCAGGGCCACTCACCAGGGTTGCAGTCTGTGAGGAGTGAGCAGATGGACAGGAGGACTTTCGAGATAGTCAGGGCTGGACTCCAGTTGTCCTTGAGGATGTCCAGACAGATCACCCCTTGGCTGTTGATATTACAGTGGTAGATTCTCGTTCGGAAGGTGACCTGGGAGAAAATGTAAAGTCGCTGTGAGTGGAGATGCTGTAATTGGAAGTCAAGGCCACTTCTTTTTTAAATTAGGCACATGAAAATAATCAATAGATGAAAAATGTAGTTATTTCACATCAGAAAACACAACACTCCTAGCAGAATCAGGACACAGCTTCTGGGTGTGGCTGAGGACTTCAAACTTGGTGTGACCACAGGATGTTTATGAGCAGAAATGGGCTCTGACCCCTGAAATATTTTTAAAAACTTCTGGTAGATTCTAGTTGCTTTACATTTAGAAGATCCAAAACACTAGAAAGCTTGGGAATAATACAACAAAGATAAATGTCCTTTAATACTGTTTTAAACATGGATGAGGACATGCAAACATATCACATGCCTCTTATACAATTGTATGTTAAACACGGATGAGGGCATGTAAGCATACCACATGCCCCTTATACAACTGCATGTTAAACACGGGTGAGGGCATGTAAGCATATCACATGCCTCTTATACAACTGCATGTTAAACACGGGTGAGGGCATGTAAGCATATCACATGCCTCTTACACAACTGTATGTTAAAACTGCATTTGTTAAAATTATCTTACCATATTGTTACAATTTACAAACCTACTCCTTATTAAATTTTATATTTTGAGTGTACAGTCTTTTCCTATGAGAGCAAGCACCATTAAACTTGACTTAAATATAATTTGGAAAGTTATAACAAAAATATTCTAGGTAGGAATGTGACTCAGTGGGTAAGAGTACCTTTATTCCTACAGAGGTTCCAGGCTTGGGTCTCAGCACTGACTGGCATGGTGACTGACAACTGCTAGCAACTCTGGTTCTAGGGGATCCAATGCTCTCTTTTGGTCTCCAGGGTATCAGGGACACACATGGTACACATATATATGTATGCACACACAACACTTATACATATAAAGTAAAATAAAGACCTTAAAAAACCTTTAATATTGACAACAAGTCCAGTTCAGTTTTGGCCAAGCAATAGTAATATTTAAATGCTACTTATTATGACTAAATTTGTAAATGTTATCAAATTTATAAATAAATCTTGGTGTTCTAGAGACTAGTCTGGCACCCTGAAAGTACCCTGAATTTATAATCACTAAGAACAGGAAAAAACACCCAGGACAGGGAGGCCGCTGTAGGGCCTGGCACTCAACCAGGCATCCAGCATCCATTCAGACAGCAGAAGCTGATGTAAGTTGTAAACAGCCACATTCCAGGAGGGCAGAGGCAATGTGTCAAAGGTTGTTGAATGCCATACCCCATTCTCAGGTAGGATCAGAATCCAGGATCATGCCAGACCATTCTCAACCTCTCTCCCCACACAGATCTTAAATGTCCAGAGACCTTGAGGAAAGTAGAACCAACCTTCTTCAAAATGCACAGCAGAATCAGCTAGGAGAATTCCTGAAGGCCATAGCTAAAATCCCAAACCTACATTAGGCAACAAGTGGGCCGTGTGTGTGCTGGGGCAGGTTTGGGGATGGGGAAGGGCTGAAGGGTGGAAAACAGCCTTAACAAAATGAAAGCTTTGATTTCATGGTGAAGGCAGATGAGCTTGTAGGCCTGTATGTGGCCAGGGGTTTGAAACTAGAGCCTGCACCTCAATCAGGTCACTCAGTGGCTCATGTACAGGAAGTGTGTGCCTTAGAGGAGACAGCGAGGGAACTGATAGTGAAAGCCTGGGTTCTGGACTGTGGAGAAGCAGGAATTCTCACTATGAACAGATTCATCACACACACACAAAAATGCCAACGAAGAGCTAACATGATTTCATTACTATTGGTGTAAGTACAGGCCAGGGGGCTGCTGTAAGTGGCGAACACTGTATTATGAAAGAATGCACCAGGAAAACATCAATTTGAAATTGGCTGTAGCTAAATAGCCAAAAATTATACAGTAAAAACTGGCAGATCACTGAGAAAATGGTGTATTTATAATCAAGAAGGAATGCTTTACCACATGTTAGGTCAGCCAGGCCATATGCTGGCAAGAGCCCGAAAATTTAAACCACAAAATCAAGGGACCGAATGGTTACAAACATTATATTTGACAACTAAAGAGTATATATTCATGTCAATCATGTATGAAACACCTACAAACACTGGCTACATGCTGAGGCACAGAGCAAACTTATGGTCTTTCAAAGAATGGTTATGAAAACCGTAATGAAAGATCAGAATCAAAACAGTCATCTTTGGAAATTGAAAACACATCTGCAAATAATTTCCTTTTGTTGTTTGTTTGTTTCTTTTTTTTTTCAAGATAGACTGTAGCTATGTAGCCCAGGCTGGCCCCAAACTATTGGTCCACGTGCTCCCACATGCTGTGATTACAAGGTGAACCATGCACACCATCAAGACCAGATGCAAATAATTCTTTGATTAAAACCAAACCAAACCCAACCCCACAAGACTCAGCTAAATGACAACACAGAGGTTAGGCTGCCAATATAAAAATCTGTCTCTAGCCAAAACAACAGTCAAATAGACATGACCATAAAATATATACATTTTAAATGTTCATATTACAAAGTGAGAGACTCACTGAAAAATGAGCCAAGTGTCTGACCTAGAAAACTAGAATGAGGGGATAAACAGCTTGAAAGAACAAAGAAGATGAATATAGTTAGTGAACACAAACACCCATCATGACAATGTCCTCAGAGAAGTCAGATTGCTCATCCCCAAGTGCTAAATGAACAGACTGAATGGTTTTTGACAATTCATTGTAAATGAAGAGTGGCTCATGCATGTGTGACATGAAAAACCCTCATCAAGTATTAACCACAGAGTTAACTCTCAGAACAACTCAGTGAGGAGAGTGTCAAAGTTCAGGAAACTGAGTCTGGTGCTTCTGCCCTTTCTCTAACACTTCACCTCTAATTCTGGGATACTTGTAAGTTCTACTGTAAGAAAGAACACTCAGAGACCACATGCATCCTTTGTCCAGTTTTCTATTACGGCAGTATCTCTCAGAAGTATAATATACTGCAGAAACATATTTCTGCAGTTCCCCGATTCCTGGATCTTAATTTTTTCTATCTTATGTTTATATTTATTTCTATGTATATGTATGTGTATACTGCCACAGTCAAGATACAGAAGGATCCCATCACAAATACTACCTTTTGAAAATTTACTTGTTGACAACTTCATAATTCATATACTATATCTGTATCCTATCCCCTCCTGCTCTCCTCTGGACACTTCCCAAAACATCTCCTACCCACATTCACGTGCTGCCTTTTTTCTCTTGTCACCCACTGAGCGCAATGTCAGCAGCCTGATGGAGTGTTGCTGTCTTGCGGTGTTGACTGTGCTGGTCTTGTTCATGGGTGCAACTGCACATTATATGCAGACAAGCATCTCACAGCACCTCCCCACATCCTCTGTCTCTTGCATTCTTTCCACCCCATCTTTCTCCATGCTCCGGAAGACCTGGGGATGTTCATACAATTTACAACCTTTTGACCGGTCTTCTCTTAGTTCTTTAGCTCCTGGCTACCACAGCTGTTTCTTGTGGCAAGAATGCTTCAACAGCCAGGCAGTGGTGGTGCACCTTTAATCCTAGCATTCGGGAGGTGGTTCTCTGTGAGTTTGAGGACAGCCTTGTCTACAAGAGCTAGTTCCAGGACAGGCTCCAAAGCTACAGAGNAGAAGAAGAAGAAGAAGAAGAAGAAGAAGAAGAAGAAGAAGAAGAGAAGGAGAGAAAAAAGAAATTCAACCATGGAATTATGCACTACTACACTTTTCAAATTGCTCCTTTCACTCAATACCAGTAATTTATTATCTAATGTTCAGTAGTATTTTATGGCATGGATGTGTCAGTCTGTCACTGTTCTGTTGTGTGAAGAGACACCATGACCATGGCAACTCATAAAAGAAAGCAATTAATTGGAGGCTTGCTTTTAGTTTCAGACGGTTAGTCCATTATCATCATGACAGACAGGCAGGGCACTGGAGCACTGACTAAGAGCTTTATATACAAATTTGGAGGCAGAATGCCTGGCATGGGCTTTTGAAACCTCAAAGCTCACCCCAGAGACACATCTCCTCCAACAAGGCCACACCTCCTAATTCTTCCAACTTCATAAATGGGGGACTAAGCATGCAAATACATGAGCCTATGGAGGCCATGCTAATTCAAGCCACTTTCTAAGTAAAGGACATCTGGGTTTTCCAAAAACAAAAATAAAACAATAAAAAGCAAAAACAAACAAACAAAAAACCAAAACAACAACAACAAAAAACACCCTCTTTTTTCCCCTACTCTCATACACAATGCAGAATATTTTTATTATTACACGTGGGGTGGGAATTACCTGCCAATAAAATTTATTTGACACCAGCTGGGCTAATTCAATTTTGACAACTATCCTTGCAAGGAAGTCAGGTCCTGTAGTTCTTTAGAGGGCTACCACCTCCTACCTCAGACATCACCCTCCAGTCTGGGCCTGAGGAACTTCTGACCAATGGCCTGCAGCTGGAATCTGCCTCAGACCCTTCCCTGCATCCACTCACCCGCTACCCCATCTTGTGGTACTCCAGTAAGTCTGCACCCACATCCCAGCTCCGTCCTAAACACAGCGTGTCAGAAGGAGGGGTGACACCCCTTGGTACACCCGCCTCCATGGACGCTCCTGAGCCCTGATTGCTGGGGTTTACTGCCTGGCAGTGTTTCATTACATCACTGGCCAATACTTAGACTTAGGAGACACTTGGCATACTCCAGGTTTTGGCTATCACAAACAAAGCTGTTAGGAACGTTTCTCTCTCTGGGATAAATATATAAGAGCGCATGTAACAGGTGGGTCAGTTGGATGACCGTCAATACCATTTACAACCCCAATGGCATTGTGATGCAGCTTCTCTACACAATGCCAGCATCGGGTGTCACCCCTTGCTTGGTTTAGAGCACCCTGCTTGGGTGTGGGGGTTTCAGTTTGCATTTCCCAGGGCTGATGAGGCTGTACACCATGAGCTCCTGTACTATATGGGGAACCTTTATGCTCTGCTCTCTTTTCTACCTAAACAATTTTTGAGTGTTGTTTTTTACTAATGACTCTAATGGTATCTTGTTGGTGGTTGCTTTTTTGAGAAAAGGTCTCTAGGCAGACCAGGTTCGTTTAGAACTCTCGATCCTATGGCTTAAGCCTCCCGAGTGCAGGGCTTGCAAGCATGGGTTACCAGACTCTGCTCCTAACAGTGTTTTAAATGAAGGTATTCCATTTAAAACCGAAACCGAGATACACTTGTTTAAACAAATAATGAGCCACAAAGCTGCAGAGTCCTAAGAATGTTTTGGACAGTGGGTGTTTTGGTGTGTTTACAAATGCCGATGGAACAGATCTACTCGGGAGAGGGTCACCTTCTGTGCATACAGGTGCCGCTGAGCTAACAGGGAGCCTTGGCTACTTGTGCACGTTCTGATGCAATGGTGGTCCCAGAAGGTAGAAAGACTCAGGTCCCAGAGTCTGGAGCAGGTTCCACTTCTGTAATGTGATACAGGATCTTGCCAGCATTCCATACTGCATCCCTATCCTGGTCCCAGCCTTGCCATGCCCCTTGCTGTACTAAATTATTTATTGAAGTATTTTCTTTCAACTGAGGTCGAGTGCCTGGCACAGAGCAAGAGCCCACTCGGTGCTGAGCAGATGTGAATCTGAAATGGCAGACACCAAACATCTCATGTTCCTTAGATATTTAGAACAAGACCAATAGGAAATGGGAAGGAACTCCTGGAGGGAGCAGGAGTCGTTTCTGTTAATATTGTTGACATGGTCTCACAAGTAAGCCATGCTGGCCTTGAACTTGCGATTCTCCTGCCTCAGTCTTCTGAAGCTGTGTTTCTAAGAATGCAATTAAAGGTATGGGGACTGTATGTGACTTTTTTTTTTTTTGAGACAGGGTCTCATGTAGTCCAGGCTAGCCTCAAACTACTTATGCAGCCTAGACTGGACTTGAACTGCAGATCCTTCTGTCTTTACCTTCAATGGCTTGGACTGCAGGCCACTAATGTACCACAGACACCATGCCTGGATAAGAAGATGCTCTGGACATTTTTCTGTCCCATGCAACTTTACTAGGTTTTCTGGCAGATTATTTCAGAAGATAGGTCATAAAACTTAAACTAGCAAGTATTCTTAAATGTGAACTAGCAAGCATTCAATATAAATATTTTTGCTGTTTCTATTTTTCATTTATAAACCTAAAAATGTTAATAGTGGCAAAATCACATCAACAAGTACGTCCTGCAACTGAGGCAAAAGCTTTCTAGTGAAGTGTTGGAACAGCCAGGACCTGAGAAGATCCTTCCAGATCCTGAGAAACAAATGGAAACAGGGACGAATCCACATAATAAGGGGATACACAGCCTTAGATGTCAGTCCTTCAGAACGGGAAAGGATGTTTTGAATATTAACAAACAGCAAGGAGAATTTCAAAGGCTATGAAAGTCCCTACCCCCACCTTTTGAAAATACACCTCCCAACGCAGGCTCCTTCCCTCTTGCTCATGAGGCTGTGTCTGTGTCTTTCCCTTCATGCTCCCGACAAAGAAAAAAATGATGAGAAAATGACCACGAAGCAGATAGCAGCTCAGTTAACAATGACTGAGTTCTGTGTACCAAATAACTCACACCTACAGCTCCATCTACAGCTGTCCTCAGACTGCTCATACAGAAACAGCCCTCATGAAGGAAAGGGAAGATTGTAACTTCCAAACATTCCCCATAAATTTGAGGAACATGATCTGACTAGAAAGACACAGGAAATGAATTTACTTGGACATGGCTAATTCTCAGGGCTTATAGGCATGTAAGGCACATGTATGTAGTAGACAGAATAATGGCCTTCTCTCTCAAATGTGTACATTCAAGTCCCTGCGACTCATGAATATTGTCATCTCCCATCAAATTGGGGTCCTCATGCTGGGCGATTTTTCCTAGGTCAATTGGATGGGGCCAATACATTCACAAGGGTCTCAACAACAGAGAGGCAGAAGATCAGGGATGTGTTAAATGATAGGCGAAGGAGCCAAGGGCCAAGGGATGCAGATAGCTTCTGGAAACTATAAAAGCCAACTAAATGATTTTCATTAAGCCTTTAAAATAGAGCTCATCTTGCCTTGACTATCTCCTAGAGTGGAGCCACACTGTTCTGAGCCAGTGAGTTTGTGATCATAAGGCAGAACACCCACCCACTCCAAAAAACCCTTGTTACTAATTTTATATTGCTTTGCTATTTTTTTTAAAGTCTCTTAAGATAAGTGAGTACTTTTGCATTTCAGAGTCACCACTCCTTGAAAAAAAAACTTAGAGGTGTTGGGACAGAGCACATGGCCTTGTGCATAAGAGACAAGTACTTCACCACTGAGTCATACCCAAATCCTACATCCCAAATAACTTAAAATAATTTTTGGGATGTGTGTGTGTGTGTGTGTGTGTGTGTGT
>LOEQ01006977.1:48710-59644 GCA_001685075.1 Bramus lutescens | reverse complement strand
GAGAGAGAGAGAGAGAGAGAGATCTTCGACTCCCCTGGGACGCTCACTGTTGAGTTAATCTCTGCACCTGGAAAGGTGTCTCCCCAGCTGCCGTGCCCATTGGTGCCTCCACAGGCATCTATGAGGCCCTGGGACTCCTGGACTATGAAAAGGCGTGGCATATCGGACAGGGTGACTCAAAGGCTGCTGAGCACACCACCAGAATGTTGCACCTGCTCTGGCTAGCCAGAACACAAATGCCATAGAGAAGAGAGGCACAAATCCAAACTTGGTGTATGGCCATCCTGGGGGTGTCTGCAGCTGTCTGCAAAGGTGAGGCCATGGAAAAGGGGGAAGATGTCACCCATGCGAGTGACATGATGAAGGTGGGCATGGCCCTAACCGAAACATTCTGGGGAACAAAGAATCTCTGCGCCTGCTGAAGACTGCAAAGGGCCCAGCCAGCTACAGTGACCCAATTGTCATCGGCATGGATGTGGGATGCCTCAGAGATCTCAGAGATGGCAAATATGACTTGGACTTCAAGATTCTTGATGATGCCAACAGGTTCATCATGCTGGCCTGCCTGGCTGACCTGTATAAATTATCATATGGAAGTATACAGTGGTGTCCATTGAAGGCCCCTTTGACCAGGATGACTGAGAAGCCTGGCATAAGTCCAGCTAGTGCAGGCATCCGGGTGCTTGAGGATGTGCTCCACCATGGCGATCAATCCTAAGCAGACTGCCAAGGCTATAGGTGACAAGCTCATTTTGTCCCCTGCTCAGAGTGAACAAGACTGGCTCTCATCCAGTCTTTGCAGGTGTGCAAGGTGGCTCAACACAAAGGTTGGGGCGTCGTGGTGTTCCATCGCTCTGGGGAGAGACCGACCTGGCCGTGAGCACATCAAACGCTGGACATACTGGTGTGTGCCTTACCAATACAAGCACCAGGCCAAACAAATCAAATTCTCAAAATTGAGGCTTGCTATGAAGGCCAGATTTGCCAGTAGGTCCTTGAGAAATCCTCTGGCCAAATAAACCAAGGGCTGGCAACCTCTGGAACCCTCAAGTCACCACTGGCTGCTTAGACCCTGTCTCTGATGTCACAGGGGAGGCTTGTTAGCTTCTCTAGTTTACCCCATCCCCCACATGCCACCACTACTTCCTCAGGAGATGGAAGCCATGCTTGACTGGAGCCCTACTGGAAATCCCAGCTCTGTAATCACGTGATTAGCCCAACTCATTGCTTATGTCACCTCACTTCCCAGCTAGTGTCTGGAGTTCCTGACCTCTAGTATGATCTCCTGGGTGGCCACAGGCAAGACTCCCAAAGGTTCTATGTGTAAAATAAAAGCCTAGTTATCCATTAAAAAAAAATCATCTCATGAAAGAGGTTAAGAACAGAGGACACAAGAATACATCTAATATTGAGGTCTGAATATTTATTTAAACAGTGTCTTTCTACACAGCCCTGGTTGTACTGGATCTCACTTTATAGACCAGAGTGGCCTCGAGCTCACAGAGATCTACCTGCCTCAGTCTCCTGAGTGCTGGGATTAAAGGTGTGTGCCACCATGCCCAGCTCCAAATTTTCAACACTCCCAGTTTCTTATCGTTTATTATTTCTGTTTTATACTGCTAACGCCTGGCTGGGGATTGAGCCTGGGCTGCATGCTAAGCCTCCATGTGCCACTGAGCCACACCTGAGTCTCACACAATTCACTTCGCACTTCGGTTTGAAGCAGGAACCCCATTTTTCACGTATGCTGGCTGCTCTAAGTACATTTGCTCCCTTGGCGTGAAGAGAGCTTTCGTTAGGGATGCTGCTGGTCTAAGTCTTTTTTGTGACAGAGCTTTCCCGCTTAGCTAATAGTTTCTGAGGAAGACTGAAGGGTGACGCCTCCTCACTTATCTGCTTTGTAGATTCTGTCCACAGTTTTGCGCAATCTTGCTAAAGTAATCAAGGTTCTGGTGCTGCTCTAGGAAGGCGCTTTCATGGGTCAGTGGGATGGCTCTGCAGGGAAAGGTGCTTGTGGTAAAGTCTGGAGACCTAGAGTCGATCCCTGTACCCTATGTGAAGGCCCTTGGAGAGAACTGACTGCAGGTGTCCTCTGACCTCCCTGTCATGAATGTGCACCTTCACTCCCTCATCACACATACATACCAATAATCAATAAAAATGCTTTAAATTATTTTATAAGAAAATAGTTCAAATATGCTGACAATTGCATGCACACACACTCCTTCTAGCTCGAGACCTAGACATGCTGTAATAAAGCAGTAAGTGGCATTTCGGTAAGGCCATTTTCGGCTGCCTTCCAGCTCTCGGTAGGCAAATGAACTGTGGTATCTTTGGAGCATAAGATAGAAACAGTATAATCATAAAAATATTAATCTGGGACTAGAGATGCCTCAGTGCAAAGCACACTGGCTGCTCTTGAGAGGACCCAAATTCAGTTCCTTGCACCCGTAAAATGGCTCACAACCATCTATAATACAATTCCAGGGACTCTGGGGAATCTTCCTCTGGCTTCTGTGGGTACCAGACACATGTGGTACACATACATACAAGCAGGGATACATTCATTACACATAAAATAAAAATAAATCTTTATAAAGAACCATCATCCTGGTTACTTTTTAAAAGTTTTATTCATATATTTTTCATATATTCATATGGATGAAGTATAATTTTGTATGTCTTTCTCTTATTTGTAGAGTTGAGTGCAGATGTTGTTAATATGTCTGCATTAATATAACTCCCAGTCTCTCTACCTGACGGATGCAAAAAGTCTACATTTCCAGTCTCCACAACAGCCATTCTGAGGCATGAGAAACTTAGATTCTCTTTTTCCTGGTCTTGCCCCTACCACCTTCAAGGCTGTCCCCACCTGCTGTGTGCTGGCTGTACAGTCCTTCAAGGCTGTCGACACCTATGGGATTGTCTAATAGCAGTGTTCCAGAATGTGTGTGCTGAAAGCAGGAAATGCTTCCTACTTGCAACCTTTTATTTAAGAAAAACTAAGCATGGAATGATGGTTCAAATCTTCAACTCCAGCACTCCGGAGGCAGAGGCAGGCGGGTCCCTGTGAGTTCAAGGCCAGCCTGGTCTACAGAGTGAGTCCCAGGACAGCCAGGGCTTCACAGAGAAAGCCTGTCTTAAAAAAAAACCAGAAAAGAAAAGAAAAGGAAAGAAAAACTACAGTGAACAGACTCATTAACTGTAATACTTTTCCAAATCTATTCTACAAAACTTGAACAATTTATTTTTCCCCTGAAACTATTTATGTTACAAAAATTATAAAGGCTATTTTTGGGAACAGATTACACAATTACTGATCATGCCAAGTTCAGATGTGTTAAAAGTGACAATCAAAAAGGCTGGATAGTTGGTCTTCCAAAGGAAGAGACCAATGCCACATCTCAGACTGAGGTTGAGCAGGAAGTCCATCTGATTCCTACTCGGGGTAACACTGAGTTTCATCCGCACTGTCACAGTCTCAAAGTTTGCCATTTCAACACTCTGGTCTCGATTTCCACTCTCTTTCAACTCTTGGGTTGACTACAACCCTGCCTTTGACCAAGAAAGTTGTCTTCATTTGTGTTGGCTCAGGGCCCATGCTCACATACGGCGCCACCTCTGAGATGGTCTCTCTGGGTCTCTTTTCACATGGAACTTTCATGGTCAGATTGCCCTCTGCATCTCATATACTGATTCTTCTGTTTAAACTTCGACCAACCTCTCAGTACACACTACTCTGGATGCGGTAACCCACTGAATTCAGCCTTCCTACCCGCAAGAGATTACTGTGTTAGGATACAGGGTGCAACAGTGTGCCTTTTCAAGGCCTTGGAGGCCCACCATTTCAACAGCCCACTGGTTTCTATCACCTATGAAAACACTCTGTCCTCTGTGGTAATCTCTCCCCTGCCTATCCCAGATCACAGCACTCAACATTTCTGAACCGCCCTGACATTATTTGTACATGTCTGTGTGTACGCATCTTTCTCTTACATAGACTGACCATTATTTGAGAGTAGGGCATGTAAATTCCTTTACAGTTGTCTCAACCTTCTTAATGCTGCAGTCTTTTAATACAGTTCCTCATGTGTCAGAACAGTACAAAGAATGATGCATGGTGAACAATGCCTTGGGGAGCTGTGAGAGGCTCCAGGAAAAAAAAAGGAAGAGGGCCATGACCTCAGGAGCATCTTGTTCCCTGGATTGTTCTTGGATATGATTTCGTGCCTCCTTTGACAAATATTTGCATTCAACTTATAAGACATGCTCATTCTTGTTAGACTTCAGAACACAGCAATAGAAGCCAGTCTGGTCAGTGTACCCTGAATCTGGATATGGCCTTCTGCCTTGCTTTCCTGCTTTCTCAGATCTAACCTATAGTACATACCAGGCAATTGTGTTTAAATTGGTCTGTCCTGGGAAAGGGCTGTTAATATTGAGTATGTGCTTACTGACGTTTATTTACATGTTGTTTTCTGAACCAAACAACCTTCCTTGGATCATTGCTTCTTTGCTTCATTCGTGTATAATAGAACACTAAAAGTGAAGTAGGGTTGTGCGCATCATTAGCCTAGTCCACCCCGTTCTTTCAGGTCCTCAGGTCCACACTCATGCTGTGCTGACCCTCCCAACCACAGAATTATTGTCACTGCTACTTCATAACTGTACTTTTACTACTGCATGAACCACAATGTAAGTACCTGATACGCAGGATATCTGACAGGAGTCCCGTATGGATGGGTTGTCTGACCTCTAGAGGAAACCGGTCACAACCCACAGGTTGAGAACTACTGCTTTAGAATATCCAGGGTACCAACCACTATACACATCTAGTAGGGTGCATGTGTGTGTGTGCATGCATGTGCGCATGTGTGTAGGCTTATTGGGTGAATAAATGGTATTCTTTTTAGGACATCTGAATATATCTACTAATTAAAAAATTAAAAACTTTGTATTTAAGTCTTAATACAGGTAGTTTGGGATTTCTAGTCTTAGGAAGTGTGGATATGACAGACAGTGGGTTTTGATTCTAGATAGAGTTGCCCGTGCTGGTTAGTTACTTAACCCTAACAAGCTTCAAACACTTGCTAGTACAAACTCCTTTGTTAAGTGCTTAAAGGTGAGAGTCCTGGAGGTGGCTTGGTGGAGAGAAGTCACAGTTCTGTTCCCTTTGTTTTCAAACCTGATTTCAGTGGAATCAATCTATTAGCAAAGCAAAGAAGCAGTTACTGAACTCTGCAGTTTATGCACGTGGGTGTGTGTTAGCTGCTAGGGGAGATTTGCGACAGAACACACTCTCCTCAGGTCCTGGTCTGAACATCTTCTCTCAAGACCTTGCTGATGCCTCAGACGGACTCGGGGTCTGCTCTAGTTCTCGATGCTGCTATCCACAGGGCAGTGGTTGGCACATCTGTCTCCCATGGTGCTAAATTCCACAAGGACTAGGGTTGCGCTTGGTCATTTTTTCCGAACAGGCACTCTTTACTTTTTAATATTGTGAAATATTGTGATTAGAATCATTTCATAGGTTTAAACAGATCCAGAAATAAATTTTAGGGGACAAAAGACCTTTCCAGGAAAGCGCATGGCAAGTAAGAAAATCATTCTACAGTAAACGACAATAACATATTATCAGATGGCAAAGAGCAAAGACTTTCAGCTCTACTCAACTCAACTCAATTATATTAAGTTCTGTTTCTTTTATTAACAAGAAGAATGCTACGGGTTTAAACAATACTCTACAAAGGATTCTCAAAGAGATTATTTTTTATACCTTAAAAAATAACATTGTGATCAGCAGGGTCTAAGCATGGAAGCCGACAATGAACTGAATAATGTGGGACTCCAAGTCCTTTCTAACAGCGCCTTCACTGTGAGGAGACTGGGCAGACACAGGACACAGACACAGTACTCTAAGGGCCTCAATCCTTTGAAGGACTGAAGTCACATCACATCCAGGGTCTCATGCAGAGTTTCTATGAATGTGGGTGCTCTGTCAGCCAGATACACCCCTGGGGCTGTCAGATCCTTTGCTTATCCCACAGGCAGTTCTCGCTGTTCTGGTCAAGCTCATATGCAACTGAAGCCGGATATAATATTAAATACATGGGGTGGCTTAGCAATCATAAACTGAAGCATTATGGGGAAGTATTCATGACTGAAGCAACTGTAAACAATGGGATCTAAAACCAAACGGGGTTGCTAGGTTCCCTTGGGCTCATCCTGTGGGGCGGTGCTCTCTCCATGCTGAGAGACATCCCAGCCTGGGAGCCATGGACCGGGCCTAACTGCAGATCTTAGCCTGATTTCTGCTGTGATAACAAGAAATTGAGATTGGGCAATTTATGAAGAAAATGAGTTTGTTTTGCCTCATTTCTGGAAGCCAGGGGTTTGAGAGGCTGTGTCAGGTGACAGCCTTATTGCTGATGGGCTTTCTTTGAGAAGTCTCAAGTGTTCCCCAGGAAGGCAGAATATCAGATCATCAGATAGGACAAGTCCCATCGAACTATTTCTTCATCCTAACTGCCCCAACAGTTCAGACACGACAGCTGTACTGACCTTCTGCCCTCAGGAAACCTCACCTTAGGAATTACATTTCAGCATGAGTTTTGGTGAAGATACTCAAAGCAAATAAGTGAAGCTGGCACAAAACATGGCCACATCTGGATTGCTGAGAGTTTTTACCAATGGGAAGAGGCACAAAAGAATGGTTCATCCAAGCTACGACTAACATAAAGCTGGATGACAGTTATCATAGGGCTGGAGAGTTATGAAGACAACACAGCCCAGCACCCACTGCCTAGAATGAGATGCTGAACATGACAGTCCTTTAGAATCCTCCTTGCACCTCTTCCCTGTCACCACCAACTCTATAGGTGGCCAGCATTCTGCTTCCTGCTTCTATCCATTAGTCTTCCTGTTTCTTGACTTACATATGACACAAATCAATAATCTCATGGCTTCTTTCTTTGAATGTCATACTTGTGAGGTTCATGAGTTGCAAATTCTTCTACATTTTAATTTCACCATCATGTACTATTCATTATATAAATATAGCAGTTTGCTTTTCTATTCTACTACATATGGGTCTCTCCTTCTAGTAATTTTCTGTTCAAATAAAACTAAGTACTAGTTGTGCAATGTACAAAGGTGGAGACGAGGACAAAGCTCACACACCCGCCCTAAGTTTAGCTTAGAAAATGAGCTTGTGTATTAAACTTTTATGATGTGATTTCAAACTCTGAAGTTATAAAAATTAAGTATAGAAAATTAAGCATGTTTATATTGCAGGGGATAATATCCACAGGAAGAAACAAATCCTTCCTGGATTCTTTTCTTGTTCTGCAAAGTTTTGCCTGCACACGGAGGGGTTATCTAAACCAACGCTGAGAGATGCCAATGTTTATTTATCATTTGTGTCGCAGATGGTCTGCATATAGCATTGCCTAGATACATACTTTAAAGAAACTAAGAACATCCAGTTTCTAACAAGATGGAAGTAAAGAAACAAACTTCTTTAAGATTGATTAATTTCTTGTTGAGGCAGCCAAGTGAGATGCCAGCGTCTACAATTTTAAACACTTGAAGATGAACTGTGCTACCATCTGAGGTTTTAAAGTGAAGCGTATTACTTTCTGTGTAGTCTTCTGAATGCCACTATAGCAGCTGTCTCTGCAGAATGGAAAGCTCTTGTCTTCAAAGTGTATTTAATTCTGTGTAAAAAGAGCAGAGCGGAGACAAGACAAGGTGAGAGGAGTCGCAGAATGCACACTTACTGAATTCTAGTACTATGAGATACAAAAAGCCAGCTGAGCAGAAACAGATTCAGAAATGTTCCGATATGACAAGAAGGAGGAATATCCCTTTGTTCCATTAACCCTACCATCTGCAGGATGGGTAGGTTTTGCTTTCACTGAGCTGGAGGAGGGGAGGGAGAAAATGCAGTGGATCATGTATTTGTGTAAAGTCGTCAGGAGACATGGGCGAGAACCCTGAAGATGAGGACTGAGGAATGTATCCGGATGGGACGTGTGTCAGGAAAGTACAGGATTCTAGACGTCAGACAGGAACAGTGTAGTGAGGGTGGGAAGAGAGCACAGGGCCCTGTGCCCTGTGAGCAGGAAGTCATCTGTGGATAAGACACAGCAGTCCTACAGACTGTGGATAAGGCTCTTTTTTCATGTTTACACTTATGTGTGACACTCACATGTGAGTAGATGTCATTGAGATCGTTTCACAGCCTATTACCCAGTCTTAATCACCCTTGCTGAATCACGTCTTCTTGTCTAGTCCACCTCTTATCCTGATGTTTCTTTTGTACAGGCAGTCAGGACTGCTGGGTGGACATGACTATGATGCCATGTCATAGGAACCATCTGTTTTTGTTATGAAAATACCAAGTCCAAGTTGGGTGTGGTAGAGCACACCTGTGATCCCAGCATTCTAGGGACAGGGGCTAGAGGATGAGGAGGAGTTCAAGGGCATCCTCAGCTACACAGCAAGTCTAAGGCTAGCTTGGGCTTCATAAATCAGACTACAACCAACTAAAAACAATCTACTAAGTTGGAAAGAGTTGTGCTGCCTAAGTTTTACAAGTTTGGAGGCTGTAATGAGGTGCTGAGGCAGCACAGCTTTCTACAAGGCATTTCTCAGCAAGAACAAGGCAATTATTATACACTTTCTTTCCTCCTTGTTAGAGTGGCTCACAAGTTTTTGATGAGCAATGTTGCAACTGCTCAGTTTAATACCTGAGAGAGTAACCTACTGATTCCTGTTCTAGGATTTTTATCCTGTTTATATTTTTGTACACACACCCCCGCAGGGATACTCAGTGAAACATTGCTTCTGATGAAAGCAAAATTAGAAAAATACCCATCACAGGAGACTGCTGAGGTGACAAAGCACACATCGATTAAGTATTATGCAAGCATGATGCTGATCCACATACATGGGACAGACTTCTGGACACGCAGTAAGACAATATGGAAAACAGAATGGGCAATGGTGCAATGAGCAGTAACAACACTGCATGGCCTTTGGGCTGTGTGGACGCTAGTGCATTCTTTGCTTTTTAAAAACTATCTTAAAAATGTAATGTTTTGGTTTTCAAAGTAAATTGCTAAAGTAGGAAATTTTCAAGGAAGAAAGGAAGTAAGAAAATGAATGGAAATGAAAATACCTTGTAATGAACATACTACGCTCTGCACTTTTTCTTTGACACACTGCTGTTTTTCACACCACAGGACAGAGTCAAAGGTAAGTTAGGTACATGGCAACCATTGTATATACAAGGTCTATAATTTGGTAAATACCAAAACAAAACAAAAAATCCTTATTTAACTCTTACTTAATTCTTACCCAGAACAGAAGCCAAACATGTGTGCTCCATTTTCTTCAGAAAAGGGTGCCGGGGTGATCTGTCTAGCACTGTGACCTGGAGGGTCTCCTGGCTCAGATGGATAGGGGTGAAATTCAGGAGGTGGGAGGTCCCTGGCCTGGGACTTACTAGATATAGGATCATAACTGTAATTGCTTCCTAGCTGTAAGATTAAGTTTCCTGTGATGTCTCTTTTTGAAACAAAAAGCCCGAGAAAGGTCATGTAGTCCACCCCTGCAGAGACTAACTTGAACAGCAGGGCATTACTTTAAAGTAAATTACTAAAGACTGATTTGGAAACCTGTAGGAATTATCTGCCTGGTCCAGTTGTTTTCAAAATTTATTAGCAGTAAGCTATTTCTTTTGCTAAGATATTTTACGTAATGCTGTATAAGGCTGCCAGCAACAATACTTCACATGAAAAATATCTTTCTAATCTCCAAGAACTGAGAACATGAAAAGGAGAAATGTTACTTTATTAGTTTTTCCAATAATTGATGTTTTCCTTTGGGAAATTCATTCTGAAAATGTACAGATGAAAAAAATCAGTTTGGGTCAACACTAGCACATGTCTATGGGTCAGATTACTGGTTCTAAGAATGCCCAAATCTCTACCTACTGACTCTCAAGCACACGTCTCTAACCTGAACTTCCGGCCTGTCAGCTGGGCACTCTGAGCATGTCCCAGCGGGTGCCAGTGAGTTCCTCAGAGGCAACGCCCATTTTATCACTGAGATCAGAACCCAGAGTCCTCACAAATGTCTTGAGTCAGTTGTTAATAGACAGGATTGACAATAGAACACAATGGGTTGTCAACCAGTCATGATACTGCTCATCCAGGAAACATTTGGCAACTGGAGATATTTCTCTTTGTCCCAAGGAGGCAAAAAGAAATTAATATTGGCATATTGTGGGCAGGAGCCAGGGATGCCATTATGTATACTACATCACAAGGAACATTATTCCACAGCACATAGTTATGTTCAAATGTCTTTTGTGCCCAAGTTGAGAAAGGCCTATTCTATCATCCTGGATGCAAACTCTACCCTGGAAGGGCCCCCTATTGCCCGGCTTGGTGTGCTCAGCGTCTGGATGGCTACACACTGTGTACTTCCAGGATAAAGGGAGGAAAGAACTCAGACAGGACCGCTCTTGTTCTGGGTCTCACAGCTTAGCCTTGCTGCTCTTCTGGCCTCGGCCATGGCACTAGCTTGAGCCTAAGTGCCTTCCTGCCTACATGCTTCTGGGCTGTGCCTCACTCATTTATAAAGAATAAAGGCCTGAGAGTAGGGGGTTCAGGAATGTCTTTATAAATTAACATTAAAACGGGGGATTTTAAAACACAAACAACCTCAGAAAATTGGGCCAGTCTCTGATAACATACTGGGACTGTAATAAAAATGTACCCAAAGTCCTGGATTCGTGCCATTCACCCCCCCCNATTAACATTAAAACGGGGGATTTTAAAACACAAACAACCTCAGAAAATTGGGCCGGTCTCTGATAACATAATGGGACTGTAATAAAAATGTACCCAAAGTCCTGGATTCGTGCC